>JANTPZ010085778.1:0-10456 GCA_025593235.1 Vachellia pachyceras
AACAATATTTATTACATTGTGAAAAAGGTCAAAGACTCAGATCTTCGGAATGTCCTTGGAGATGACTGGGTTCGAAAGCGCCGTGGTCAGATACGCCAGTATGCTACAGCCTATCTCAGGGCCTCTTGGACCAAGGCATTGACTTGTTTGAAGGATGAAGGGATTGGAGGGAGCTCTAATAATGCCTCAAAGAATGCTTTGAAGGAAAGGTTCAAGAATTTCAATGCACGCTTTGAGGACATATACAGGATTCAGACTGCTTGGAAGGTGCCAGATGCTCAGCTTCGGGAAGAATTACGAATCTCTATATCAGAGAAGGTGATTCCTGCATACCGCTCGTTTGTGGGAAGGTTTGGTAGTCAGCTAGAGGGAAGGCATGCTGGGAAGTACATTAAGTATACAGCTGAGGATTTAGAAAGCTTTTTATTGGACTTATTTGAAGGAGAGCCTAGAGTATTGCACCAAGTGAGGAGAAGGAGTTCATAGGATAGAGGATTCTCATAACAGGTGAATTGCGTTTACCAAGAATATTTGGAAGACATTTCTTTTGTTATGTGTATCTCGCATCTGGATAGGTGTTTATTTTCCAGGTCCTTAAATGGCTAGACTTTGTCATTCTCAACTCTCTTCCCTTCCTTCCCCTCCCCTAACAACCAAAAAAGAACACAACACAACTCTTTGCTATATCTGCAAGTTTGTGACGGTAACAATATTCTGTATATGCGCTATAAACCATAGTTTGACTTGCATAGTGTGTTAACACATTTCATATAATTTAGTTTGACTGAAATTTTTACTGTGCACCCGAAAATCCACATATCTGGCTTTTGGTGTTGTTACCATTTCCTAGGCATATTTGTATAACTTCACTGCATTTTTCATTTTTTTTCTCAATTAGATGATTAGATGCTACGTTTGGGAATGGGTAAAAGCAGAAACTGCCGACTAGAGAATTGGCTGCAGTGTTGAATATTCCCTATTCAGGGCTTGCATGATGAACATTTCTTGGTAGAAGTTTGGGTTCTGTGTAATATCTCAATCATTTCTGCCATATGGATGTGGTTAATGTGCCTTTACAAATGCGATTTCCACCATTGTGATTAAACTCTCATATGCGTACTCCCCTTTTTTTTTTTATCAGTACATGTACGTGGCAAGCTAAAGTTTGAGCCTGCACCTCAGCATTTGAGTGCGTATAGGAACTTCATATGAAACCCTTTAATCAGTCATTACCATTTACTAAGAGCTTTTCCTTCCCATATACCAGCCAATGTTATTCTTCATCACTGTTTATAAACAGTTATACGGTATTTAAATTGTACCATAAGACAAAACCCACTCCGGTGTCTAGCATGTTTGTGGTTTTCTGCATAAATATGTGCTTAACTGGTTCGATTCGTGTATTGCAATCAGATCGTCTGTTTGGCCCCTTTACTCTGTTGTTTGGATTATACAGAGTAGGAACGATGGAGAATGTCTTAAATAAGAATGGAAAATCACGTCTACTTTTAAACATGCGAGACACGAGAAATTCACCACTTGACCTCTGTTTCGCATTCCTTTCTTACCCAAAAAGACAGTATATTACCCAAAAAAACAAAAAAGCTAATAATACGGTAAACAGAGGCGCAAGAAGAAAGTGATTGACTTTATAGAAGAAGGAAGTTTGACGAAGCTCATGGTAGAACTGAGGGGATTCGTCCTCGAATTTACAGCAACACTCACTCGTACAGGTTAAACGCATTCAACAAAATTGCAAATTGCCTTGTACCTTTGCTACAAAGTCTTCACCTTGAAAGTCAAAGATCAACTATTAGGCTCTCTGAATCAAGAGAGTTTAAACCTGAATGCTACTAAACCCGGCAGGTTGGAGGAAGAGGAAGGACACCATCAAAGAAATCACCAAAGTAGCCTCTTGGCTCATGTACTAGCCTTGAGATAATGTCTCTGAGTGTGATCACTCCTTCCAGATTCCCATTATCATCCACAACATAGATCCTATTAATCTTCTTCTGGTCAAGCAACTGAATCAGTTCCTTCACTGTGCATTCCTTTTTGCATGTAACCAATTCACTTAATTTCGGAAACACCTCTTCATGCTTCTCTAAGTAGCTTCTTACGGCCGTGAGGAAGTCTTTTACTGTTATAGTTCTGTTACAGTACTAAAATCCAGTGAGCGTGTAACGGAGATAGAACATGCGCGAGCGAAGAGAATAGCACGTACTGTTATATTTATGGCATCAAATATTCAAATGTCACAAACCTATAATCGTGAAAGATTTCTGGAGCAGTTAGCAAGAATTGAACATCTCGTAGGCTTATGTTACCCACTGCTTTGTCGCTACCCTTCTCGATTACAGGGACCCCTCCGACCCTCTTTTTCCTCATCACCTTAAATGCTTGAAGCACTGGTTCATCCTCATAAACCTGAACAGGGAAAGGAGCAGCTGATCAAAATCAGTTAATATCACTTTAATTGCAACTACCAACAGGAAAATCAAGAAAAGCGCTACTCTAGCTTTGGAAAAGCCAACATTCTCCCAAAATCGATCTATAACTTCTCCATACCTATTGCTTAATCCCGCCACCTTTTTGTCTATCCTTTCCTTACTAACCCTAAATAAATCTATACCATAAATCAACACTCCTTGCTGTCAAAGTCAGTTCAACACCCTCTCTCATGTAGCCTAGCCTATCTTTTCCCCAATCTCCTGCTTACATCGTCTAGAGTATACAGAGGATCCATCAAGAGATGTATAATATGCAATATTTGAGATATCTGGAAAACCTTTGTCACCCAGATGACCTAAATGTGTCAAATTTTAAACACATTGAAATGCAGTAGTTAAATGGGTTTTAATATAGGGAGAATTACAAGAAAGGAATATGATCACTAAAAAATCTCAATAACAAGTGAATATGTTAGGATCCTAAATTGGCAGAAAGAAAGAAAGAGATGATATGTGTTTATTAAAATATGAAGTCAGAATCTAACTCCATAAATTAATAAAGTATGGAAGAAAATCTCCATTAGAATATGAGTAAGGATCTTAAACTCATATAACCAATGAAGTCAACTCTAATAAGGAAAATAGAAAAATGATCTCGCTGCATTCATTCTTACTAGTCAAATGCTTTATGATCCCAAAAGCACAAAGAATGAAACTAAGATATTATTTCTCCATGACTAGCTTTAGGAAACTAGCCTATTTATAAAAAGATATTACAATAATTAATATAAAATAATCTTAATATCTTTACTCAAATATTTAAATATTTTAATTCAAGATATATTAAGATACTCTAGATTCTAACCAACAATTGACTTAATAATAAAAACAATAGCTGAGATATGCATCAATAGTATCTCTTTATTATTCGTAACATAAAATAGATTAATAACTCTTAAAAATATAGTAACAAACTAATTCATTATCTTCATCCATGATCCCCATGATATCTGGTACTCTACTAGAATAACATAGATCTATTATCATTTCCTACATCGAGACTTGTTATTGTATATTGTTCACTTGTTGTGAGACTTGTTAATTATTACATTCATTCCTTGGAAACTTACGGTGGTTCTCTTTGATATATGCAGGCACTGCACATGTAAGTAAGGACATGTATGTGGAAGGATGCAGCCTTGTGTAGTAATTGACAATTGTTGTGGTGAGATTTAGAATTAATTGTCTACCCCTTTTCCTACCAGTTGACACAACTCGAATTTCAGAACAAAAATCTTTTCTTTTTTTATTAAGAATTAGAGAAGAACCTTAGTGATCTGGTTTTCTGTCACCAGAGGAAGGCCAACTGCAGATAGCATCTTGGTTCCCCAACTCTCAAACCACTGAAGTCCAGAACATTCAGCCAACATATGAATGACTGCAGGCTGTGTGATAACGTTATCAATCCTGCCTGCACCTAAATCCACCACAGGAATACTCTTCATCTTGTACTTTGAAAGCAGCAAAAGCATGGTCAAGAATGAGTTTGATCTCTGCAATGCAAGGAATGGGGCCCAGCGGAATGAACCTGATATTTCGCATACCTGCATGCTAAAGGTTAGAACTTGTTTGGGATAGCGTTCGGTGGACATGAACTGACTTTCTAAGGAGTGAAAGATAGTGGTAGGCTAAATACCATGTTTAAATCAATGTTTAGGCAAAATGACTTTTTGCCTGAAGGCCATGACAAAGCTGTAGTGGCCTTTTTTTATTTTTACTTTTTACTTTTATTCACATTTGAACCTTCTAAAACTGACTTTTCATTATATCAACCAAACAAGTTTCTATCAAAATAATTTTTTTTTGTAAAAGCCTATCTAAAATAAATCACATTACACTAATTGACTTTTAAAAAGTTAGTTAGGATAAAAATCACTTTTGCAAACGTTAATCCAAACAAGGCTTTGCTCATGGTTGAATGCGGCAAGTCAAAGAATCGGGACAAGAACAGGGTGTTCTTGGGTTAAGATACAACCTTGGTGTTCTTGTAAAGTTCAGAAGAAGTCAAGTCCTCAAAAAAGTTTCCTGAAGTTGCAGCAGCAGAGCCAATGCCTAAGCCCTCAAGTTCTCGAGCGGCAGTACATCCATTAACTGCAGCTGCAATCGCACTTCCACTGGATGGACTCCTAGGAGATGGAGGTTCAGACTGTCAAGAAAGTCAGTTCCCATATTCACTTAGCTTGAAAACTGAAACATCCAAGGAAAAAAGAAAGAACCTTAACAATCACCAGGTATCGTATCGTTTTCTTTTTCAAAATCATTATTAATACTTTCACATGGTGCATGGTTAAGTTGAGAACAATCGTTGTCTCCAACGATACTCATTATGATATTCTCTGAACATGTTTAGGTGTGGACATTATGCTTCTGTTTCAATAACCTCCATTCTGTGAGGCCAACTCCTCCTATGAAAAGAATAAGTAGATTTACTGAATTCAGGTTATTCTTCCTTTTAATCTTCAATCATGATCTTCCAAAATAAGGGGGTTCACAGAAAGATAACTAAAAACCTCAATGACATGATTGGATTTTTAAATCAAACCATTCGCTTGATTCAGTCCCCAGGCAAAGAAGTCCTCAATTCAATAACGCAATCGATTTGTCATGCAAAAAATTAAAATAATATATACTCTATTTCCATTAGATTGATAATATCTAATATAATGGAAGTATTATACAAATTAGCACATATACCTGTTGCAGAATCCAAACAACAATTCCAGCAAACTCAACAATTCCGATATATCTATCCATCCAAGTAGCATCTTCACATGCCCCCGCATCAACAACAGGTGCGCTGAGAATATTGTGCTGTGACAATATCTTAACTGCCTCAGACAGGGTCGTATCTGATTTTATCTCAATCACTGGGGGAAAGAGAGGGAGTTATAAAATGTTGAGGCTAAAACAGAGAGAAAGAGGGAGGGAGGGAGAGAAGAGAAGAGACACAAGATACCAAAACTCCAGGCATGAATTATGATCAAGTTTGTTTTACTTTAGCGGTCTCATCAAAACCAGATCATTTTTTTCATCCGGTTTATTCAAAATCATTGAACCAAAACACATTTAGAACATGGCTAGCGTTCATGGATAGATCATGTTATGTATAAAGAGGATTTTCACATATACCCTGGTTAGAGAAAGCAAGAGGGAAGGCGGAGACAGGGATGCTTTCGAAGCATGCATTAAGCTTTTCAGTAGGAGTGAGCTGTGGCTCCTGAACGTCCCACAGATCCTCCACTCTCAATCCTAGCTTCGCCTCTGGGCTCCTCGGACCCTTCTCTTGCATAGTTGCCGTAACACCAAAATACTCACTCTGTTTTCTCTCTGCAACTCTAATTATTTCAAACTTCCACACATCCCATAAATAATCCACGAGCAGGACACTATATCCTACTATCACTCGACAAAAATGATGTTATATATACATCAGATCTGCGCGTTAATTGAACGTGAGGATACGTGGACGGGTGTGATAAGGTCACGACCAGATGCTGTCAACATAAGCAGTTTTGTCGGGGCGCTCCATGCGCCATGCTTATCTAAGTATGTGTATGATTTGGGCAAAACATCCTTATCCGGTTTTTACTACGGGCCACAGAAGCGTGCGACACTAATGTGAGCCAAGGCGAGCGTTGCGCCCATGAGATTCAGAATTCGATGTTTGTTAAAGGAAGAGAGAGACACTTCAGGCCAAGCCTATGTTCGATCGAAGTCATAATTTACAGACACTTCAGGCTAAGCCTTCATTCTAATGGAAGTCATAATTTACAGACACCACAGTTTAGTGAAAAATGCATTCTCCTTCCTTGTAAGAAGTCAACCAGAGAGAACTCCCCCTGCCTATTTTCACAAATATTTTTTTTGCATATTGTGTATGTAACAAAAAGCCATAGAAATTTGGATTTCGTCAAAATAAAAATATTTAATGTGTTCAGTCCAATAAAATTTCGCCTTCAAATGATCTACAAGGGTGGGTCGGGTTTGACTGTATTTTTATGTTGCTGAATGTTTTATAAGTATATAAAAGTAATCAATGATGTTGGATCTAGTGAAAATAATTAGTCTATTATAATATGATGAACATGGTTTTGAATTCATATTGGAAAATATAGCCAAGAGCATGACAATACCTTAAATAGGATTGTGCACAAGAGAATATCCATCAACTAAAGAAGGGTCTTTCATTGGCATTACTTCGTGAGTATCAAGGTCCACTGTCAACAATGCGCAAATTTCATTTTTCCTTGTGAAATTGGAGCTTCTCTCTCATGCGTAATTTTGTGATTATTTAATCGCTTTCAAACGAGTATCTCTGATATCGATTTTTATCCTTGACGGCATCATTGAAATTTCTTCTGTAACATAAAACAAGCGGATGAGTAGTAGGCGTTGAATTTTGCTGCTCTTGAACATGTTTGATTACCATGGTGGTGGATGATACATGGTGGCATTGGCTTGACCAGAGCTTTATCAAGCGCTACTACTTTAAATAAAAGTAAATTTGATGTGTAATCAAAGAATTAAGAATATACTTCCTATACCGATCCATATGGGAGTAAGAACTATGAAGACAATAAAAAGTGGACTCAAATAAGGCATGTTACACAAATCGACAGCTTCAAGAATTGTTTGAGTCCGAACAATTAAAACTCTAGGGGCTATTTAACTTTCAGAGTGGATTCAAATTGGGTCCAGCGTCTCACTGGACAAAAAGAGATGCTGATTAATGAACCAATTTGTTACATCACTAGGATTTCAACCAAACAGGATCGGGGTTTGACAAAAAAAAAAAAAAATCAGTAATATACCATAACTAGATTCTTCCTTCCTAATTCTAATCCTTCCTTTCCTCTTTTTACCACCTCTCAGTTTCAAAAAAGACTGCCCAAGTTTACATAAATTTTGCATGTCCCCATCCTATCCCTGCTTTACAAGGAACGAAGCCCTTGTTCAGGCAAAATGCAACCAAAACCTGCCATTAACGTGGTAAGATCAACTACCAAACATCTTTCACCATATTATGTTAGATGCTTCCGGAGGCATTAGTTTCAGCAGTTTTGCGATTCAGGTAACGGGTGACAGCATCCTCAACCCTGAAAACATTATATAAAATCCATAAAAAAAAAAAAGTACCAGGAGAGTTGGAACTCCAAACTCGATTCTCAGAATGTTAATCAAGCTTTGATTTCCCTACTACCTAAAAAACCGAAATCTGCCATAAAAACTTCATTGTCCATAAAACTATCTATGCATCGAATTCAGAAAGCCAACAGGAATACAGTGCAAGCCATGAAAAACGATGATGCAATTTTAGTGGTTGCCACTCTTTTCGACTGGCATTTTTTAATTTGATAAATGAAGAAATTTCAACAGAACTAAAGATCTTTAAGCTCCCAATATTAACAAAGGTTCTAACATTAATATCATACCATCACAGCCAACTAAAATGTGAATTCTGAGCATGAAACACACCACAAGGATAAAGATAAAGTAACTGAAAACTTACCATGGTTGATTGTAGAATTCAGAACGCCGTTCTCTTTCTGCAATATGGCCAGCATCTCCGGCAACAAGCTTTAAATCCTTACTCTGAGAAGCAATCAAAGCATTAATAAACTCTGCAGGGGAGTGACTAAAGCCAAGAAAGAAAGCCCGCCTCTTACGATGCTCATGGATCTTCTTTACCGCAGTAGAGATCACTTCATCGCAAGCTTCTATCTCTTTATGCTTCTCAATGCTTGACAAGAATGACGACATGTCCTTCTCTAGTGGAAAAGGTACATCAACCTGTACATCATAACATCCAGTACCAGCTGGACAAGTTCCAGAAAGTTTGATTTTGTGCTGCAAATGTATAGGCTGTGGTTGTGATAAATGCTGTGATATCTTCTGAGCAATCATGGAGAACTTCATCTTCTCTTCACCAAACACCCTTTGAAGAGGAGGATCGCACATGAAGAATGAAGGGTCATTGGGGCTCTGCAGCTTCCTTGACTTCACATATTGCCAAAGAGCAGCTAATATTCTTGGGCGAGTCTCAACCTCAATCCCTAAAAGCTTAGACAGTTGTGCTGAAACCATGAACTTCTCAGGTACATAATTCAATTCTATTCTGATAACTGCAGTGAATTCTTTGTCTCCTTTCCTCTTTACCTCAAAACCCTCTTGTTGGGTAGGTGAACGAGCACTCTCCCATAAGATGACATGATTGTCAGGATAAAGGCTCTGATCCAAGTATATGGTCATTTTCTTGAAATAGGATGAAAATTTAGGATACACGGAACTTGATTTCTGAGAGATTCCAGTTGTCACAGGATCCTTACCATCTTCTAATATCCTTCCTGTTATCTTAAGTGACCAATAAGGTTCCTCTGCATTTTTCTTCTCAGAATCCATTTGTTCCTGATTTGAAAATGTATTGTACACATAAATACGTAGAGTTTTTCGAACACATGGAGGGTTTTTAAGAGACTCCCGTACGTCAATCTTCTTCCTGGATAAAATAGCATCTATCTGAGATTCATATTCAAGCAATTGAGTGTAAATGGCGGACTCTGGCAAAAGTGCAGCCACCTTTTCCGGTATTTGTTTCTCTGGTAATTTCAGCTTCTTCCGCCTGGCAGCTGGAGTCAATTCCATGGTCTTGAACAGTGAAGATGGATTAGCATTGGACAAACCACTAGGCCTAGAAGGTGGCTTTTGTGTAGCCCGCTTGGCACTTGCTGTGCCAGGTGTTGAAACAGACGGTGGAGTAATGTTTGCAGTGTTAGTATTAGTGCTATGCAACTGGGCAATAACAGGCTGCGTTTGTAAATGACCTTGGAATTGAGGATGGGGAGCCTGAGATTGCACACGGGCATGAGCTTGTGGATACTGTGCATGAGCAAAAGCCTGGGCTTGGGGCTCAGAAAGCTGAAAGTGACCAGGAAAGTGGGATGGACCCTGTGTTTGTGGCTTTGACTGAGAGAGAAGATGGGGCGGCTGGCTCGTGGGGTTAGACTGCGGGGCGGTTCCAGAATTGCTCAAAAGGGATGATGCCGCAACGTTCTTTACAGGATTATTCATGATAACGTCGCTTCTAAAATAGGATCTTAGTCATAAGCGAACTCCCTGACAATGAAGTTTCATAAATATCTGAACTCCACTAAACAGAAAGCGGCCCTATTTCATGAACTAGGCATTTCTTCATAAGCTTCCCCTTTCTCACCATCTTACCCCGCCAAAACAACACAAATCAGAAGGCAAAATCAGAATCTCCATGACCTGCGTTGTCAGAAACAAAACTTTGGATCTAAAATTATTCAGAAAGCTCAAGAATAAAAACCCTAACTACAGAACTACATTGTCTAATGTGAAGACGCAGTGACGCACTAATTCGAAATTGGAACCCGCCACTTTAAATTCCGATGGGAGAAGTATAAAGAAGCAAGGAAGCCGGAAGAGGAGGGGGATCTTACTCGCAATATTAACTTGGGCTGCGTTCTCCAAAACTTGAAGTTTGATATGAGAGTCGAAGAGCGATCACTTGGCGGTCTCTGCTATGCCTTTCACAGTATATATATTTTTAATGATCGCTTGCCAAGATTCCAAAACTTGAGGTTTGATATGAAGCAATCTCTTTCCGTTTTCCCTCTTCTCGTCTCGTTTCGTTCGCGGACGAACCGAATGAACCCGGCGACCGAGCCACTGGTCCTTAACTAATGTACAGTTAATTAATGTAATTTAGCCAATGAAAATTTAACCAATTTTAACATGAGTGATGGTCAATTCTAAATTTTTTTTTGAGCAAAATGGTCAATTCTAAATATAAAACCTTATTTATTGCAAATTGTATTTTTTTTTTTGCCAACAAGGAAAGCTATAAATTGAAATCAAACAAAGTTACATAGTCTAAACAGTACAGAGCCCAACACCAAATCTTAAAAACAGTAAGATAGAAACAA
>JANTPZ010085779.1:0-12587 GCA_025593235.1 Vachellia pachyceras
CCTCTCTCTCCTCTCTCGTCTCTCCATCATCTCCGTCGTCTTCTTCGGATTAGTTCCATGGAACCCAGCATTCTTCGGACTAGAGGTCACCAATATTTCAATACCCATCATCCCTCCCTCTCTTCGGATTGGTTCCATGGAACCCAAATTTTTATGACCCATCTTAATTTTTGTTTTTGGTGATACAAGAGGGGCGAAGTCCTAATATTACACTACGATCTGGCGAGGAATTAACCAGCACACCAGCAGCATCTTGCTCATCTCAGCCTTGTCAGTCTTACCTTCCCTGAAGATATGTTTGAATTTAATTGTTAGTCTTGTCTTTAGTTTAGCAGAAATGCCGTGGCATCCTCTAATCCGTTACTCCATATTAAGATCATTTATTAAATGGATGCGTCACACTCAACTTCCACGCGTTTAAATCTCAAGGTACATCAAAGTTGGAGCCTTTCAAGCACTCCCCAGGCTTCCGCTTGTTTAGCATCACAGTCATCAACCTTTACAAACTTCTTGAATTGTGCTCATTTCTATGCCGAAGGAAGCCATCCAACAACCATATAATCAATCATCTTTATGAAAAAGATTCAAACTGCAGTATGCAATATATAGCAAGAACTGTGTGTCACATGTTTATGAGCAAGTGAAGCCCATGTCTATGAAGATTCATTACTGAAAAAACCGAAGTTGATTCTGAATTTGTTGGACAAAACTTTTACACTTACGTTTAACAGTGTCTTTCCATAAATTGAGATAATCTCCTTTACATATTTACTTCGACTTGCGTAAAAGCGCTTCTCTACAACTTTTCCAAATAGGCACTCTATCTCTTTTGTATGGCTTTTCATCTTTATTTGGCTGTTTGGCCATGTAGAGAGCTGCTTGTCTTTCATTTCTGGCGTGCATGTTTAGTCATCTCTGAAAATGATATTCTACAGAGGGGATCATGTATCATGATAAAACCCATAGCTACTCATCCAGAACTTCTTAAATGATTTTAACAAGATGGGTAATCCCATTAACTATCATTTTTTACATATAAAATATTTTGGGGAAATTTAACTTATTAAGTGAAGCCGATGTATATGAACGGATTCATTACTGAAAACGCCGAAGTTGATTCTGTGTTTGAAAATCCGTTGGGAGAAAGAAGTTTACGGATTCCAAGAAGAATTTATGAATTTCGAGATAGTTTTATCTTGACTTGTGTGCACCATTAGAAAGAAGTGATTTTAACAAGTTGCTTTAACTCAATTGACTACCACTTTCGACGTATCAATTACTTGAGAAAATTTAATCGATTGGGTCTGACTTTATGAAATTGACTACACTTTTAAAATGATTGACAACTTTTATAATGATTTTCGCAACTTGTGTATCATCATTGACTACCACTTTTGACATGTGAAATACTTGGAGAAATTTAACCGAGTCATGTTTTATAAAATTCACTACACTTTTAAGAGATTAACAACTTGTGAAATGATTTTATATAGAGTGTAATAACATTGATTATCACTCTTAACATGTACTTTAGGAAATTTAATCAATTAGGTTAAGTTTTGGGAAAATGACTACGCTTTTAAAGTGATTAACAGTCCATGAAACAACTTTAACAAATTGCGTAACATCCTTTATTACCATTTTTTAGTTTTAACAAGTAAAACACTTAGAAAAATTTAATGAACTGCATCAGATTTTATGAAATTAATTGCACGTTAATACAATTTTTAATCCTTTAAATTTGACTTTATTTTAGTTTTGGTTCTTCAAATTTAAAATCAGTGATTTTAATCCTTCAAAGGGCAAAGCATTCCATATTTTTATTAAATTATATGGACTAACATTTTTAAATAAAATGAAATTTGATGGACCAGAACGATTAGTTTTAAATTCGATGGATTAAAGATTGCACTAACAAAATTAATTACATTTTTAAAGGAATTGACAACACATGAAATGATTTTAATAAATTGTGTAACACTGTTAACTAACACTTTTAACATGTGAATTACTTGAGCAAATTTAATCAATTGGGCAGATTTTATTAAATTAACTACACTTATTGACAACTTTTATAACGGAATGGTGGAAATCGATTGTTAATTACTTCATAAATATAGCAACTGGCTTAAATTCATTACCCCTCTGTTTGAATTTCCCCAAGAGTTTTTTGCAATATTTAGTTGACAGAAGAGGAGGAGGAAGACCTTCCTTTACTCAAAAAGGTTGAGTATATGTTTAGAAACTCCCTTAGGAGAAAGAGGTTTACAGATTTCTAGATAGTTTTATGAATTTTAATATGATTTTTTCGGATTTTAAGGTTTTAAAATTATTTTATCTCGATTTACGTGAACCGTTGGGAGAACGAAATTCCCAAACAAGTACTTATTCAAATTTGACAGTAGAGTTGGTTTATTCCGAGAAGGGAGCACGACTTTAACTCTTGCAACAATCCCGTCCTTATAATCATAATTCAAATGATTATTCTAATCATATTTCTATCATTTAGCATCTCTATTTCACCTATTAAAATTATAATCAATAATAATTTTTTCCATTTACCAAAAAATCCCACCAAAATTTGCTTTCCTTGAAACCTCAAAAATCACATGAATCAAATGTTCTCAAATCCCAATTTCTTTCTTCCATAAATCATTTTTCACTTATAAAACTAGCGATAAATATTATTTATTAAAAAAAACCAAATCCTAACAATTAAATTTTCACCTCAAATCCAAACATCCTCAAATTTTGCCCTCTTTTTAAATCCTCAAAGAATCACACAAATCAAATATCATCAAACCCTCGTTGAAATCCCAATTTCTTTCTTTCATAAATCATTTCTCATTTATTGGAATCACTTTTCTCAATCCATCCAAAAATAACAAATTCCAACACTTGATTGTTTCACATAAAAATCCTAATATTCATATTTCTCCATAAACCTGAAATCCAATCCATTCAATTGATCAATTAGGCTCCAGTAAATTAAAGTAAATTATAAAGCTCATCCAATACATATAAATATCATATATATATATATATATACCTCAAATCATAAACTGGTTTAATAAGAAAATCATCTTAAATTCTCAAACCGACCAATAGATAAATCTAAACAGATTAAATTATACTACTATTTTAGCTCTACAATCCTTTAGTCATGTACTGTTAAAACTCAATACTTAGTCCAAACACTAAACCTTATAATACTATGGTACATTTTAATTTTCATCCAAAAGGTTCATTTGCTCTCATGGTTTCATAGCTCCAGCCTCCATGTAGCCTGCAAGAAAAGGTATTCCACAACACGAGAAATAATAAACTGATGGCCCGTCATCTTTCATAAAACTTTCTTAGAGAAAGATAAAGCATTTGATTGCAACCGTAATATATATATATATATATATATAACGACACCAGAAAGTTGGGATAATAGGTGAGAAGAGTTACCAACGAAAGAGAGAAAACGTCCTAGCGATTGATGAATCAGCCAAAGAAGATGAAGGGCAAAGCGACAAAGCACAACTGAGGAAGCTGCAACACACAACCAAATATGCCACGTACTGCCCCTTTGTTTGGATCCCAGTTCTCCATTACAAGAGTTCTCAAGATGCTTCATTAGCTTGAAGGTCTTTGTAATACAATCTATCTGCATGCCATAGTAAGATAACGCAAATCACAAAATTAAGATAGAATGTGGACGAGGCATGATCAATTGATGAACTATAATCCCTCTATCCCATCTTCAAAGAAATTCATCCCATATTTTAATTTAATGAATCCTGTTACATCAACATTTTAACACAAGGTCACAGAACTGTCCATTAACAATTACTAAATCCGATTAGTCAGAAAGCAAAACGGTTCGGAGTCCATAATTTATTTATTGAGCTCTTATTATATTCAAATTCTCACTTCCATGATCCTTTCTAAGAAGACCTCTTTTGGTTGATAAACCGATTTCTGAGAATTCCAAGTTCCAACAACAATTTTTAATATGAATTTTTCTCCATTTAGAAGGGAAAGGGGCAAAACTACATATCTAAGGTGAAAAGGAAAAGATCCACAAAAGGAAGGTAATTGCAGAAACAGAGGAATATAAGATCACTACCACCTTCTCTGCTGCTGTCACTATAAACTGAGAAATTGCAATCTTCATCACAAATCATATCCTCCAGTGTTCTCCTTGGACTTTCAAATTGGATATCGTCAGCGCAACTTCCAAAATTGTAGACATAAACTCCAATGTACTTCACATAACTGTAGGCATCTGATGACCCATTTATGTGGTGTGCATTGCATGATATCCGAACGTCATTGAATTTATTCCCTAGAAGTTCCCTTTTGAGTTCAAACTCCTGCCTTTGGCAGTCAAAAAGATATACATGACCAGACTCTATATCCAGAATATCAGTCTTTACAACAGAACTGTGAGTGCCATTGATAAGGACTCTGATTCCAAATTCAAAGAAGGTAGAGCCTCTTCCTTTCACATCAAAAACAACACAAACAGCAATTTCTGGAAATTTATTACGAACCCGAAGAGAAACTGAGCTTCCACTGTTGAAGCAGTGGATCCATTCTGGGACCCGTCCTCCCGGTAGTATAAATTTTCTGTTCCCGGGTACCTGCAGTATCTGTGAATGAAGCACAAGCATAAGATGCACAATTATAGGAGATTGAAAAGATTCAGAAGTTGCAGGAAAAATTGAATTTAACACGTGATTGTGTGGAAATCAAGAGACCTGACTAAGTAAACTGCTACCAGACACGTGAGTCAACGATGTGCAGTTTACTGCGGACAATATTTTAATGTTTTGGGGAATCCCTCTAATTTCTTGAAGCTGTTTGCATCCATCCAAATAAAGTCGTTTCAAACTGTGACATTCTTCAATGCATGCTGGAAGGACTGTGATATCATTGTCGCGTAGCTCTAGAACTTGTAATCTGGGAAACAATCTAAGAATCACTGCAAGAAGTTGATCTGAAATATTGTTTTCATTTAGGTGCAGTCTACTGATATTCCATAACGCAAGATTCACTGTCCCCGGCACCTTATGATCTTTGAACCAGTTGAAAATCCTGCAAGATCCAGCTTCTAATCTCACAAGTTTTGTCAACCTACAAATGCTATCCACCGGTATCTGACAAAGCTTTTGACAGTTGTAAAGGTATAAGCATTCAAGCTCAGTAAGGTTCTCAATTGATTCTGGTAGTGTTTCTATGACAGTGCCACCCAATGCAAGTGTTTTAATATTTTCCATTTTCCCCAATATATCTGGAAAATTTTGAAAATTTGAGCATCCTGTGAGATCTAGGACTTCAAGCGACGGAAAATTGATGCCATCTTCTAAAAAACTGACGAGTTTGGTGCATCCTCGTGCCCTCAAAGCTCTAAGATTAGCATGATATCCAGAGGTATTATAAACTTTCATTAAATTCTTGCAATGTGCAACAGATACTTCCTCTAAGTTTGAGGCTCCAGAAAAATCAGGCAATTCCGCTAAAAAGTCACATCCCTCAATATTCAAATAACGCAAACAGGCCAACTGTACGACCAAACAGAACGAAGTTAGATATGTTAAGATCAGGAAGAAAGATTACCTAAGTAGAAAATTTTTGGAAAATTTACCATCATGTCACAAATAAAGGAATTAATGAAAAAAGAAATTTAAAGATTGGCAAAATTACCATAAGGTCCCAATAATAGTTGGTTCGGTTGTCATTAACAATCTCACTAGCTATCAATAACACCCGAACTAGCTACTGCTGGAACCTGATGGTAATTTTGACAATATTTAGTATCTTTTGTTTATTAATTCTTCTTGTTGGGACCTAATTGTAAATTTCCCAAAATTTTTCACAACTCATTTTAACGGTTTAGTGTGTATATTGTGTTTATTTTTAAATACAATAACAGGCCATTTAAGATTTACATCCATATTTGACATACGAAAATTTTAATATCAATAAATCTTACATGAAAATTATTAGCAACTGATCTTAGTCGTAAACCTCTTTCATAATAATGCACTAAATATAATCAATCCTAATACTTCAGTTTTTCTTTAACATTTCACAAAATTAAAAAATAAAAGAGTAGAAGATTCTGCTAAAATTAAGACATTTATTCAAAAACTTACAAAAAAATAATAAAGTTCCGAGAAAATGATGTTTTTCCTATTATACTCCCATTTTAGAACTGGGGAGTTTTTTTTTTTAAGGATCAAAATTATAATTTCTTTATAGATTAATAAATGTAAATAACATATTATAACTAATCACTTTTAGTAAAAATTAATTAAGTAAAGGCATACCATTTTTCCATTACAAGATTTCTGAGGTGCTTCAGTAGTAACTTCAAGGTCTTCGTAATACAATCTATCTGCGTGCCATAGTCAGATAATGCAAGTCACAAAATTAAGATAGAATGTGGACGAGGCATGATCAATTGATGAACTATAATCCCTCAATCCCATCTTCAAAGAAATTCATCCCATATTTTAATTTAATGAATCCTGTTACATCAACATTTTAACACAAGGTCACAGAACTGTCCATTAACATTTACTAAATCCGAATAGTCAGAAAACAAAACGATTCGGAGTCCATAATTTGTTTATTGAGATCTTATAATATTATACTCAAATTCTCACTTCCATAATCCATTCTAAGAAGACCTCCTTTGGTTGATAAACCAATTTCTGAGAATTCCAAGTTCCAACAACAATTTTTAATATGATTTTTTTCCATTTAGAAGGGAAAGGGGGGAAAACTACATATCTAAGGCGAAAAGGAAAAGATCCACAAAAGGAAGGTAGCTGCAGAAAGAGAGGAATATAAGATCACTGTTACCTTCTCTGCTGCTGTCACTATAAACTGAGAAATTGCAATCTTCATCATAAATCATATCCTCCGGTATCAGTGGCGGATTCAGGATCCTGACTCAAGAGGTTCAAGATAAATGTGATTTATTCTTAATATGTTTTAGAATAATTTAAGCAAAAATTTAGTAAGTTTAAAATTAGCAATTTAGTGAATGCAAAATAACTCACATAGTACTAATATATACCTAATTTTCTGGAGGTCAGGAGGTGCGGTTGAACCCACCGGATAGAATGTAGGTTCGCCTATGTCCAGTGTTCTCCTTGGACTTTCAAATTGGATATCGTCCGCGCAACTTCCAAAATTGTAGACATAAACTCCAATGTACTTCACATAACTGTAGGCATCTGATGACCCATTTACGTTGTGTGCATTGCATGATATCCGAACGTCATTGAATTTATTCCCTAGAAGTTCCCTTTTGAGTTCAAACTCCTGCCTTTGAACGTCAAAAAGATATACATGACCAGGCTCTATATCCAGAACATCAATCTTTACAACAAAACTGTGAGTGCCATTGATAAGGACTCTGATTCCAAATTCAAAGAAGGTAGAGCCTCTTCCTTTCACATCAAAAACAACACAAACAGCGATTTCTGGAAATTTATTACGAACCCGAAGAGAAACTGAGCTTCCACTGTTGAAGCAGTGGATCCATTCTGGGACCCGTCCTCCCGGTAGTATAAATTTTCTGTTCCCGGGTACCTGCAGTATCTGTGAATGAAGCACAAGCATAAGATGCACAATTATAGGAGATTGAAAAGATTCAGAAGTTGCAGGAAAAATTGAATTTAACACGTGATTGTGTGGTATAAATCCAGAGACCTGATTAAGTAAACTGCTACCAGACACGTGAACCAATGATGTGCATCCTGTGAGATCTAGGACTTCAAGCGACGGAAAATTGATGCCATCTTCTAAAAAACTGACGAGTTTGGTGCATCCTCGTGCCCTCAAAGCTCTAAGGTTAGCATGATATCCAGAGGTATCATAAACTTTCCTTAAATTCTTGCAATGTGCAACAGATACTTCCTCTAAGTTTGAGGCTCCAGAAAAATCAGGCAATTCCGCTAAAAAGTCACAGCCCTCAATATTCAAATAACGCAAAAAGCCCAACTGTACGACCAAAAAGAACGAAGTTAGATATGTTAAGATCAGGAAGAAAGATTACCTAAGTAGAAAATTTTTCACAACTCATTTTAACCGTTTAGTGTGTATATTGTGTTTATTTTTAAATACAATAACAGGACACTTAAGATTTACATCCATATTTAACATATGAAAATTTTAATATCAATAAATCTTACATGAAAATTATTAGCAACTGATCTTAGTCGTAAACCTCTTTCTTAATTATGCACTAAATATAATCAATCCTAATCTTCAGTTTCTTTAACATTTCACAAAATTAAAAATAAGAATAAAAGATTCTGCTAAAATTAAAACATTTATTCAAAAACTTACAAAAAAATTAATAAAGTTCCGAGTAAATGATGTTTTTCCTCACCATCCATCTACTTTATTATATTATATGACTGTGTTTGCATCAAGACATCATCATGAATGTCATTCAAGATCATAACCTACTGCGTTTGCAAGGATTTAATGGTGATTCCTGCCTTACAATTTCCCAACACATTTCCTGAAACAAGTCATGCGTTTTTATAAAACAAACCTGATCAAGCTTAACAAAAGATTTATCTATCAACTCTCTAATGCAAGATTCTGACAAACCAAGGCTTTTCCACAGCATAGTGACATCTTCTGACCGGTATCCTTTGAATAAACAGGCAATATCAACATATTTAAATTGAGAAGAATAGATTTTTTGGACAAGGGAAAGAAGTTTACCTTGAATTTTACGGTTATGCACGTAAGAAAGCAATTATATTGAAGAATTATCCACTATCATACTCCAATTTTAGAACTGGGGAGTTTTTTTTTAAGGATCAAATTTATAATTTCTTCATAGATTAATAAATATAAATAAAATATCATAACTAATCTTTTTTTTTCGCCAAGCATAACTAATCATTTTTAGTAAAGATTAATTAAGTAAGTTATACCATAATTATTTTGTGTGTGTGTGTGTGTGTCACAAGGACACATCCCACATGTTTAAGGAGATATTTAGAGGTTAACTAAACAGTCATGCCGTGACATCCCATAGAAATACCATGAAGACGTTGAAATTTGAATAGGCATAATACAAATTATGCCTTTTAGAAATTATAAGTGCTTGTATGCATCAAAAATATATTTTGGATTTGCTGAAAATTAACCCAAATGGTTTAGCAAACTTAATTCGTTGTTTAAAAAAAATGTAACCCAAAAAGTTTGCATCCTCGCTCTCCCCTCCACATCCCGTAAGGTAGAAAATATTGCCCACGAAAAAACAAAGGTAGACTTTAGAAGTTAAAACAAGAGGAATGAGATAAAAATTAAAGCATGATGAAATCTAAAGCAGAGGGAAGATGGAGGTCGCACCGTGGATCCACATGCCTGCCAGCCATCAGATGGATCCACATGGTAAAAGACGGCCCAAACGAATCCACCATTTCCCCTGAAGCGATCAAGGATCTGAACCAGTAGATTCAGACAAATCGGGGAGGAGGCATAATTCTCGGAGAAAACAACAATAGCGTTCCTAGATTGACGGATTGCTTGGGCGGCATCCGGCATAATCGCTCCATCGCCAAGGAATGTGAATCCCCTCTCGGAGAGGGTGCAATAGAGACTTCTGGCAAAATCGTTGCAGCGGTCTCTACTGTTTGAACTATGAAACACATCGTAATCCAAACCGTACCGGAAAGAGGAGGAGGAGGACGCTGAACCTTCATTCATCGATGCTTCCCGGCGGGCACTAGGCGCTTCAGCTGCTAAATACTACCCTGCAGTATGCCCTTTTCAATGTTGAGTATGAAGGACTTGGTCTTATATGCTTTCCTAGTGGTGGTAATGGTCACAGAAAAGAAGCTTGCTCATGGAAATCAAGCACAAGTGAGTCGCCAATGGCTCCTCTCAGACCAGAACTTGTACTGCGAATGTCGCCGGAGAAAATATTACCGACGGAGGAGGAGAAATTTGGCCCCCGGCCTGGATGTTTGTCAAAGTGTCAAATTGGGCACGCCAGCCGATAATGAGCAGTTTGAAATCAGCTGAAAATGGATATGGGGTGAAGACAGGAAGTAACGGCCAGAAACCTTATCAAAGCCGCGTTGGGGGGCTTTGGCGAAGGACAAGTAAAGCCGCGTTGGTTTTTTTTTTTTAAAAAAAAAAAAATTTTGAAGAGTAGATTTTGGGATATTATTTTTTAGGGATTTTAAGGTAAAATCTATGTTTTAAAAAGATGATTGTGTTTAGAAAAATTATAGTGAAAATAAATTTTATGGTTTCCGAGGTAAAAAGTAAGTAGAAAAGGAGAAATAATAAAAGAGGAAATATAAAATTTATTACGAGAGGGGGTATGATTTTTGATAAGAAAATAACATTTTAAAACCTTGGTTTTAAACTCAGTTATTGTTACAAAACGTAGATGTTGAAAAAATGTCGTACTTAGACAAAATTTAAGTTTTGCCATGGGAATCCCAAAAAGAGATTTGGAACAATCAATTGACTATTACGATAATGTGCCCATTTGAAAAATTGTTGAAAAAATGCATATTTTGATATAATGTATTGTTTTGAAAACATGTGCTCTCGTTGCACACATGCCAATACGTACTTACCTCGATTTACGTAAAATTACTCTTTCAATGAACTCTCAAACACGTTTAGATAAACGTTAGATTTAAAATGCAATTATGCTGTCTAAAAAATGACCTTTTGTTTAAAATGTATTTTGAAAGAATAAAATACTAGTAAAATAACACACCTTCAGATCTAAAATATATTTTTGACCTTAAAAAATTTGTCGGCAAACACGCACAATATCACTCGCTGAGATTGAATCTAACAGGCGCAGAAAGGTAAGGCTTGCTTATCAATGAAGGAAATAAGGAACAAAAAGTCAAAAAAGGTGCCATGTATGTACGGAGAGGGAAAGCTAAAGTGCAAGGAAATGGGAATGGGCAAATGACCAAAGAGTCCGAATGGGCCAAAAATGGGAAACAGCGTAACAGTTAATCCAGTATTATTATTATTATTATTATTATTATTTAATTAAACCTTGAATTATTTTTTCCCTTCCCTATTGTCACTTGTTCGTGTTATTATTAAACCGTTTGGTTGCTACTTAACTAGGGAATTTTCCTTCATGTGTTGAAAGATCTCTTCCCACCAAAAATTGTGGGAATGCAATTTTTATTAAAGGAAGGAAAGTGTAAAAAACATATTTACCTCTAAAATACCAAATATAATGTACTTAGTCAAAAATATGAAATTATACAGAGTAATATTGTTATTTGATATAATTTTCTTATCTACTTTAACATCATTTTAACACAACCAAATAAAAATATTTATATTAAATCATTTTCTATTTCAGTGCACATCGAACATATTATGTCAAAACATTTCCCATTCTCTTCTTTTCCATTTTCTCCCATTCCTTTCATTTTCCATCGTTTCCTACAACCAAATGGGCCCTATAGTTTTCAAACCACATCACGTTTTTCCATGGTAAAAAAAAACAAAGAAAGAAAAAACCACATTGTGTTTTGATTTCATAGAATAAACCAATTTGAGAGGGGAAGATGCGCGGATTCATAATATTTTCAAAAACTCGAAGTTCACGATGGAGCAAACATCAATGAAAGACCAACGGACATAATCACTTTGGATTTTAAATTTTTAACAGAATTTTATAAACGGCCGGTAATGAAGAAAGCTTTATTCATTCAACCCTACGGCCAAAAAAAAAAAAAAGCGGGTGTCTTTGGGCTAAAGCTTCTCTAATATTTGCCTTGTATGCAGTGGGGGTGTAGAGGATATTAAGCACTTATTTTGTGGGTGTCTTTGGGCTAAAGCTTCTTGGTTTGGGTCCATTCTGTCTTCAAATTTTGATTGTTTGCCTGACTTTGAGCCCTTTTCTTGGATTGCGAATTGTTTCTCTGATGCTGGAATTTCTATATGGCAAAAGTCTTTGATTGCTGGTTTGTTATGGCAAATATGGAAGGGACGGAATGTTTTTTTGTATGAAAGGATCCAGACTAATCCGATGCATGCTTTTGAACAAGCAGGTAATATTATGTCAGAATTTTGGGAGGCTAGAGGATGGCAACCTGTTGGGGAAAGAAGTGTTGTGGAGGCAAGCTGCTCTTCGGTCCAAGGAAAGCATTGGAAGCCGCCGGTGGGTAATGGTATCAAGATTAATTCTGATTGTGCGTTTCGGGCGGATGAAGAGAGGGCATCAATTGCTGTTTTTGTTATGGCTCGTTTGGTACGCAGAATTCATTTCGATAGATATAGAAATGGAAATGGAAATGAAAATGGAAATGAGGTTTAAAAGTACGTTTGGTATGTTATGGAAATGAAGTATAATTTTTAGGTAAAAAGATTTAAAAGCCCTTATAAATTAAAAAATCATTTTTAATTCTTTAACCCATCTCCCTCACCGTCGAGCTCTCGCAATAATCCCCTTTTCGTCGATTCTCTTCTCCGCCGCCTCAAGCACTCACGTTCTCTCACCCTCCTCCATTTTTATCCCCTCATCGACCACCTTTTTACAACACGCCTTCCCTCCTACTCCATCTTCATCG
>JANTPZ010085783.1:0-17707 GCA_025593235.1 Vachellia pachyceras
ATAAAGTATCATCCAGGAAAGGCCAATGTCGTTGCAGATGCTTTAAGCCGAAAGTCAATGCACATGTTTCATATGTGTGTAGCTGAGTATAACCTTAAAGGGGGATTAGTATATGGTTATCCTAAGCCAAGAGCGAAGGTGATCCTACACACGATAATTGGAAATTTTGATTTTTATGATAAATTGAGAATGATCCAAATGGAAGATGATCGATTGATAAGGATTCGAAAAGAGTTGGAGAATGGTGAAGTTCTGGGTTATGACATTGGGGAGAATGGTATGTTGAGATATAAGAAGAGGATTTGTGTTCCAGACAGCGAAGAAATCAAAAAGGCTATTCTCGAAGAGGCTCATCGAAGTAAGTATACCATTCATCCAGGAATCACTAAGATGTATAGGGACTTGAGGCAAGGATATTGGTGGCCAAAGATGAAACGAGATGTAACAGACTTTGTATCAAAGTGTCTGACTTGTCAGAAGGTGAAGATCGAGCATCAAAAGCCTTCAGGATTACTTCAACCTCTAGAGATTCCATTGTGGAAATGGGATAGTATCTCCATGGATTTCATTGTAGGACTGCCAGAGACTTCTGCTCGTCATAACGCTATATGGGTTATTGTGGATAGATTAACAAAGTCAGCTCATTTCCTCCCTATCCATATTGGCTATAGCTTGGAGAAATTAGCTAAACTATATGTTGATTGGATTGTTCGCTTGCATGGTGTACCTATCGATATTGTGTCCGATCGAGATCCAAGGTTTACATCGAACTTTTGGAAGGCATTACAAAAGGCTATGGGGACTAGATTGAAGTACAGTACGGCTTATCATCCGCAGACAGACGGTCAGACTGAGAGGACAATTCAGACTCTCGAGGATATGTTGAGAGCTTGCGCCATTGAACTTCAGGGAAGTTGGGATCGTCACCTACCTTTGGCGGAGTTTGCCTACAACAACAGTTACCACTCGAGCATCCAAATGGCTCCTTTTGAGGCTTTATATGGTAGGAAATGTCGATCGCCTTTGTGTTGGGTTGAATTGAGTGAGAGGACGGTGATTGGTCCTGATTTGGTAGATGAGACGACGAAGAAAATTGAGATGATCCGTCAGAAATTGTTGACCGCACAGAGCAGACAGAAGAGCTATGCGGACAGACGGCGACGACCTTTGGAGTTTGAAGTGGGTGACCACGTGTTTCTTAAGGTTTCACCGGTGACTGGTATTGGCAGATCCATCAAAGCGAAGAAGTTAACTCCTCGATTCATTGGTCCGTACGAGATTTTGGAGCGAATCAGACCAGTTGCCTATCGAATTGCCTTACCACCGCACTTGTCGAGTGTGCACAGCGTGTTTCATGTGTCACAATTGAAGAAATATAACCCGGACCCGTCTCATGTAATTGAGCCAGAAGAAGTCGAATTGAAAGAGAATTTAACTTTCATACCTGAGCCAGAGAAAATTATAGATGTGAAGGATCAGCAGTTGCGAAATAGGACAATTCGTCTCTTGAAAATTTTCTGGAAGGGAATGTCTCCTCGTGATGCTACCTGGGAAACTGAAGAGCGGATGCGGCGTGACTTCCCCTCATTCTTTTTGGATTAGGTATGATGGTGCAGCATTCTTGGTTGATATTTATGCTTGTGTTATGTTCCATTGGTATTTGAGTAATGCTTACACTATTCGTTGTTTTGAGTGTGTGGAAACTTGTGGTTGTGTTGTGGTGTTTATGATTCCTTTCTCTTATCGTGAATTTTGGGGACAAAATTCTTATTTAGGTGGGGAGAGTTGTAACGTCCCATCCTAAAAAAAAATGAGTGATGTTGAAAAGGAAAATCAGAATCGCGTGCCGTGTGGGGAGAAGGGAATAATGATGGTTTGTGTAAAAAAAACAGAGGAGCAGACGGAGGCGTGCACGTTTGGAGAAAGGGGTGTGTGTGTGCTGTGTGTCAGCATGTGCAGAGGGAAGGTTCAAAAAAAAAAATTGGGGAGGGGTCAACGCTGTGGGGGTATTATAAATACCCCCACACACAATAACATACACACATACTACACGCACAAGCACACACTTGAGAGGAGACCGTCGGCTGAGAGAGAGAGAGAGGGGGGAAGGCTCAGGAAGGGGTTTTCTAGTCTCAAGGTTCTACTAGTGGGATTATTTAGGTAAGTAAAATATTTTATTTTCATGAAACTCCTTTTATGAAAGCTGTCCTAAATATTTTTCTCTTTCTATTGGTAGTAATATTATGTTGATTAGGGAATATTTTTGAATTCAAATACTTTTCATGTTGGAGTTTTATTAGCAGAAGATCTTATAGGGGGAACAAGGTGAGGAAAAAGGATGGTATGCAGTAGCTTGGATAACTTTGTGTAAACCAAAAAGTGAAGGAGGGATGAATGTAAAATATTTGAAAGAAATGAATGAAGCACTACTATGTAAGTTATTGTGGCAGTTGAAGACATCTCCCAACGATCTATGGGTCCAAGTACTGTGTGGGAAGTATGATAGGTCTGCCGGACTGGAAGGAAATTTAGAAGCAAGGAAAGGGGACTCTAGGCTGTGGAAAGATAAAGTCAAAAGGAGTATTGGGATGGAGGTACGAGATGGTCGTGATACGAATGTATGGACTAATATTTGGGGAAATTTGGAAGGACTGCTAATCAATCATGTATCTAACAAGGAAGGGATACAGCTGAATTTGAAAGTAAGGGACCTGCTAGATAATGAAGGGAACTGGAACTTAGAAGATATTGAAAGGGATATTCCTAATCAGTTTAGAGACAGGATATGGAACATGCTTCCGCCTTCAGATGAAGATGGTTAAGACCAAGTAAGATGGAGAGTGTCACCTAATGGAAGGTTTACCACAGCCTCAACATATTAATGGCTGAAAGAGAAAGAAGAAACAGCTCCAGCAAAGATATGGAAAGTCATATGGAAGATTCAGGTACCAGAATGAATTCGTACCTTTATATGGCTTTTAATGCACAACAGGGTGGCCACGAAAGTTAGAACTAGTAAGTGGGGAGAGGAAAATGATATATGCCCCGTGTGCTGTATGGAAAGAGAAAACACAATCCATGCTATGAGGGATTGCATCTATGTAGTAGAGGTATGGAAAAGACTGAGTAAAAACAATCTAGAAGGGAAATTCGTCAAGCTGGATTATAAAAATTGGAGTCAGTGGAATATAATGAGGAAAGCTGGGGAGATAAACGACAGTAGATGGCCCGAAAAGTTTGCTGTGAGCTACTGGTTCATGTGGAAATGGAGAAACGCCACAATACATGTACTAGACTTTAAATATCCAATGGCAGGAGAAAAACAAATTCTGCAGTATTTAACCCACTATGAGAAGAAATGGGATGAAAAGCTTGAATAGAGAGGACCTCCTGAGGTGCAAATGATTGAATGGTAGAAACCGGAACCAGGGTGGTGTAAACTCAACACAGATAGAGCTGTGCTTGGATCTGGAACGGATGGATGCGGAGGATTACTAAGAGCTAATCAAAGGGAGTAGCTAAGAGGTTTCACCTGCAAATTAAGCCCCTGCAATGCAAGAAAGGCAGAAATGTGGGGTGTTTGCGAGGGATTGAAGTTGGCATGGGAAATGGGATTCAGGAAAGTTATAGATGAAACAGATGCTAAGCTAGTTGTTAAGGAAATTAATGATGAGCAAGAATTAACAAGAGATAACATACTTTACAGGAAAATCAAAGAATTGATGCAAAAAGACTAGCAAGTGGTCGTAAAACATACCTATAGGGAAGGAAACAGATGTGCGGATAGGCTTGTGAAAATGAGTACATCGCAACGAGACCGGAAAGTTATATGGAAAACTGCACCTGAAGAAGTGGTAAATTTTGTTATTGCGGATATGATGGGAGTTAGTCTCCCTCGTCTGTAACTTGTTTGTGTTGTTTGTAGTTGTTCTCCTAGGCTTAGCCCACCTTCACAAAAAAAAAAAGAATTAATTACAAAATGGGATATGTTCAATTACACATGTGGAAGTTCGATTACAGATAACATGAAAACTCATTTACATATATGTGAAATGTCACATTTTATAATTAATTCTCTAATGGGAGATTTTCCCCAATTCTCCTTTTCTTTTTTCCTGCAAGGCGGAGGTAACTTTAATCTTTTTAATTGAGATTTGCTACGTTTGGAATCACGTTTGGAAAAGTTAAATGTGCGTTCAACAGTTTTTTTATAAAACGAGATAATCTCATTTACATATTTACCTCATAAATAGTAAAAACACTTTTCCATCATATTTTCAAACACATCTTGTTCAATGAGTTTCCGACTAATATACGAGGGCATCTCCCGATCAGGAACCCGAACATAGTGTAAGGGATTAGCCGTAAAACCAATACCCACTGGACAGTGTACTGAGCTGTTTTGCCTATATCAATTTTTTTTTATTCATGCTTTCCCTCCTACATCATATCATTAGAGGGTCCTATAGACATTGTTGGGCTATCATTTGTGTCTGGGCTTTCATTTATGAAGTTGGCTTTAGATGCCATCATTGCCCAGGAATTAGTGTCAGTAATGCGGGTTAAGCCTGGACTTAGCCAACCCGTCTAACTCGCTTTTTTATTATTTGAAAAATATATATTTATGTATTTTTTTACTTTTTTATCCCAATATTTTTTTATAAAGAAAAGTAATATTAAATTCTATTTTTAGG
Source organism: Vachellia pachyceras (assembly GCA_025593235.1). NCBI lineage: Eukaryota > Viridiplantae > Streptophyta > Magnoliopsida > Fabales > Fabaceae > Vachellia > Vachellia pachyceras. The sequence continues at coordinate 4,695 of JANTPZ010085783.1, forward strand.
AAATTACTGAACACTTATTCATAGAATTTGAAAGATAATAGCATAAATATGCAATCTTATAGGAAAAACTAGGTAAAAAAGGAAAAAATATTTTTTTTATTTTTTTTAAAAATAAAAAGTTGGCGGGCTGCAGGTTGGGGTTTTCCAGCCCGCCAATTCCCGCGGGCTGGTCCGCTTTACCGGTACTACCAGGAATGTCCCATATTGGGCTCGAGTTTTTTTTATGTGAGTAAGTTTTAATAAATTACATAATTAGGTGTAAATTAATTTGTATAGTATACAAGTAAAAAAATGAGCTAACATATAAAGGTAAAATGATGAGTTAGTCATTACCTTCATTCCATTCCTCTCATGAACCAAACATTAAATCATTAAAAACCCATTTTTATTCACATACTGTGACATTAAAAATATTAAAAATACAAAGAAGTCGACAATTTTATTCCAGTCATCCCTTTATTTTTTGGAGCAAGCTCATCTCTTTCTTTTTTTCAATAAATTATATATATTTGTGTAACAATGATTTATAAAAAATTAAAAATGCTAACTGATATAAATAGATACTGATTCAACTCTCAAAAGTTGGGAGGAAGTAGAATTTTTCCGTGTATAGTATATATTTGAATTATTTTGACATCTAATTATTGTCAAGGGAGTGTGGATAGGGATGATTTGGAGAAAATTGACTAAATATAGGAGACAATGTGGATAGGATATTATATTTAAAACCAAATCTAATTTCAGTTAACTCTTACAATAAGGACCGGATGTGATATGTTGAGTGATATCTCATGCATCTCTTCCAGAGTGCCTTGATCCTGTCTCACCTTTCTTGATCATGTCTGAAGTGCACTTCATGAAGATAATATGAATTTCTTCAGAAAGTTTCCAAAGCTAATTTATAAATAGTATCATGGAAATTAATGTTTGTTTCTATTTTTTTATGAAACTGATTTTTAAAATAATTTTAAAAAAGCAAAATAACGTATTTTTAGAATAATTTTTTTAAGTAAATTACGATAAATATACTGAAACACGAAGCTTTAACGGGTTTAAACCTGTAAATGGAGGGGAAAAAATTATCGGATAGATATAAAGATCTCCAAATTTTTTCAAATAAAAATTCAGAAATGCAAAAATAAAAAAAGTAAAACTTGTTTTGATTTTTTTTATAGTGTTTACAAACAAGGTTAATGTCTTATTTAAAAAACTTATAAAAAAGATACAAAACAAGTTTTTTTTATTTTTATTTTTTAAAACAAGAAGAATTGTTTTTGAAATGGAAAAAAACAATTTCAAGTTTTTAAAAAAAACTAAAAAAGACCTACAACAACAAAAAGAAAGAGACAAAGAAAGAAGGTCCTCCACTCGTTAATGTTGGGTAGAGTTAGTTAATATTTTGAAAAATACACCTAACTACTCTAATGATGCCCATCATTTAGTAATTTCGCAACACGGCAAGTGTTCATAAAGGGTTACTTTTGAATTAAAAAATATCAATTTTGTTATAAATATGATATTTTTTTATACAAACAAAAATAAAAAGAAAAGGCAAACAAAACAAAAAAATATAAACTAAGTGACACCAGTTGCCTTCAGAAAAGAAACTGTAGAAGGTCCATTAAGGATGTGGTGTCCAAGAGCATTTTCAAGTGCATTTTTGTCATACAATCAACAGCTTCATTTGTATCTCTCTCGATAATTTTCAAACTAACATCTCAGTTCCGCTCGAGCATCATTTTTATCTCGTTAATCAAACTTCGTTTCTCATAAAGATCCGATACCTCATTCTGGATGAGCCCGATGGTTTTAGCCGAGTCCAAGATCAGAATGAGCTTCTTTAATATCACATGCTTCGTGTACCTCTCTCGTGAATAACTTAAATATTTTTACATTTTGTGCAGTCGTGAAAGTTCATATTTTTATGCTATGCTACTTTTGGTTGAAGTAGGAGAACATATATATAGAAAGCTATATATGCGCATATATTGTACATATCTAAATGAATAAGAACTGCTCCCTTTTTCTCTACAATTTCCCATCGTCTTCTTTATTTCTTCAACCAGTATAAGATGTAATTTATGAATGTGGGTTGATTCAAAAGATATATAACTTTGATTCACTTCTATCTCCCCCATTTGATACTGGGCTTATTTGTTGGAACGTTTAAAAAAGCTAAACGTACGTTCAACAGTATTTTTCCGTAAAATGAGATAATCTCCTTCACATATTTACCTCGACTCACGTAAAAGTACTTCTCTACAGTACCGGTAAAACCAGCTCAGCTCGCCAACCCGCGGGTTGAGGCGGGTTCGACGGCCCGTCAAAAAATTTAAGGCGGGCTGACCCACAGGTTGGCGGGCACCAACCCTTTTTTTATTTTTTTTAAAAAATAAACATTTTATATTGTTTAATAGGAAGATGATAATGTTTCAATAGCTTCAAATATTATTTTAAACCTTATTATTTCATCTTAAATACATACTTACTTTGGAGATTATTGATTATATATTATATTTTTATATTTTAAACCATTGTTGATTATATTTTTTAGAGATGTATTGTATTTTTCTTTCGAAAAATCAAATGGGCTTGGTAAATTTTATGTAAATTTGTTGTATGATTTCTTTAAAAAAATAAAATAAAAAAGGAAAAAAGTGGCAGGCCAGCCGGCCACATCGGGCTTGGGCTGACCCGCGAGTCGACGGGCCAGCCCATTTTCCAGCTCTATTTCTCTACCACATTCTCACATGTGCGCACTTTCTTCCTAAATTATCCTTTAACTTCACTATTTTTCTTACACTCTTTCGCAACTTACGGCCACATAATCTCAAAACATTAGTGGACCTGTTTGGGATTACGTGAGAAAAATACATTTATGTAAATTAATACAAAATTTTTATTATATATTTATCTTATGAATTGTAAATCAAATTGACAAGGTAGTATTCACCGTTAATCCAAATAGATTACTGGAAAATGCGCTGATGTGAAACAAGGGCATCAACACCTTTCCTGCTCCGTACGAATTGATGTTCTTACAAACAAAAAAAATAATACCCACCTAATAGGGCCTCCCTGATTGAGCCACATCTCCTTTAAGCCTTCCTTGAGATCTGACGGCGTTTATTTAGCCTTCACCTAAATTAAATTGTTTAAAAAAAAAAGATGGTCGATGTATTTTTTAAAAAAATAAAAATAAAAAATTTTATAAAATAAATTGAAAAATATAAACTACTCCAGCATTAAAAAAATAATTGTAATTTTTTGTAGATTGTTTATTGTTTGTGCTGAAAATAAAATTTGGGTCACCAACAATGGAAAGATAAATAAAATGATCAGAGAATCTAGTGTAAGATAGATAAAAATGATTATATTAATGAACTGGTGTGAGTATAATAAGATCTGAAAAAATTAAGAATATGAATAAGCTTAAAAATAGTTCTATATGATTCAGAATGTGTGTAACATGTACAAAGAACTTAGATAAATAAGGCGGTTTCTCCCCTCAGATTATGCATCTAGCCATCCCCTAGAATATTGCGGTTAATTGTTATATTCCCGGATCTAACTGTCTATCATGATATTTTAGAGATGAGAGATGTTAGACCTTTCTTTCAGAAGGTTTCCACGTATCACTCTGTGCTTCTTCCATCCCAAACCATGCATCTATTCGACTCCTGAAATATAGGGTTAGTTGCTATATTTAATATCTAACTATCTATCTTTTCATGTGCGTGGGATTAGACCGTTTGATTCAAACAATTTTGAATGGTGATGAGGGACTTTGTGATTCAAGGTCTCTCCTGAGATTGTGCATTACTCCCTAGTCATCTACTATATTTCTAGATCTAACCTATCTACCCCAATATTTTCGGTGTGTCGGGTTAGATCGTTTGATTTCGTATCTTCATAATGCTTAACTGAATTGATTTATATAGTTGAACTACCGCCTGTAATATAGAGCTCAATTGCTATGTCTTTCGATTTAACAGTCTATCCATATATTTTCGGATGCAACGGTTAGACCATTTTAGACGAGTTCCACATGCCATTCCCACCTCTCTTCATGGTACCCTTCGTGAGACTTCCACTGTTTCTGGACATGCTCTCTAAGTTTTACCTTTGTCTGGCATAATACTATGTTTTAGGTATACATCTTGGTATTAACTTAATTAATTCATTTGACTATAATATCAATTCATATATTATACATGTATTTTTTCTACCGTTTGATTTAAGTAGATGCTAAATAGACATAGTTGGATTTTAAGGAAAGGCTCAATAGAGAGGCCATGCCCTCCTCTCCAATCGGTCTCCCTCCTAATCAAAGTGCTTAGAAGGGAGACTTAAACAGATTTGACCCTTTTAAAGTCTATATTTTTTTAGAAAAATTGTTTTAATGGGTATAGAATATAAAACAAAGATAAAATTTTACTATTACTTTTTCTAAAAAAATCACCACTTTAAGAAAAATAAATCCAGATTGTTCCTATTTGGTTGCTCCCCCGGTTATGTACTAACATGAAATACTTACGGTCCAAGTATAAGAATTTTATCGAATCTACGCATAATAATAAAAGTGGTTAAAAACATTAAGTCTCTCATAAGCTAAAACTCAATATTACCCTTATTAATCACATTAAACTCCAATTTTTATTATAATGCATCAACTAACAAATATTTCTAAGGCATGTTTGGATATAGCGGTAGATACTCATTTTGTAACGTGATTTACGAGGTAAGTATATGAGATAGGTTTTTTCTCAGTTTGTATCAACGTGACTTTGTAATGCTAAATCAAATAGGGCTCAATACTTATTATATGGCACCGGCCAACAACTAGTATTGGTTCTTTCTGAGTCATTTCCTAATTTTTAAGAAATATAAAATATTTTTTTCATGTATGCCCACATTTAGTAAGTGTATGAGAGTGTCGTTATTTCAAAATTTCTAAATACCTAATTGTGTTAAACAACCTAATTAATAATTGTTTAAGTTTAGCGATCCAAATTAGAATCTGAGTAATTCGACAGTTTTTAATTGGGATTTTCCCTATTTATTTGTAACTTCGTTATCTTTATTAATCTCGTAACTTTCCGAGCTCTCATATTTAATTTCTTTGTTAAAACAGAGGCATTGTAGAAAACAAGCAACACGTAATTTTTATATTATAATGATGAATAATCAACTTAATTAACTTTTCTTAATAATAAAACTCTTTAAAATAATTTAAATTAAATCTGAAACTTTTAATATATTTTCACAATGAAGATAATTTAGGCAATTGATTTGAAAAATCACTTTCAGTTTAATAAATAGAAACCTAATTTCTTTAATACAAAAGCCTCTTGTTGGAAGTAACCCTTTCAAGGACCAATCGGGCATTTAATTTGTATGCATTGACATTTTGTTCGGCCAGCCAGTGTGTGTGATCTTTGATGGGCTTTGAAATATCGCGTCGTTCACATTGCCTTACACAATTTATTATTTTCGACACATCCGATCACCAAGTAAATGCCAACACATGCGTGATCGCGATGGGTGTCACAAAAAAAAGACACGTGGCAAGATAGAATGCGGATAGTAGGCATGAAAACATGACATGGCAGGCTTTTGATTAAATAGGTCTAAACTTGTAATGAATATATTAAACCTGAACCTGACTGTAAGTATTTTTTTAGGTTTAGGTTTGAGCCTTTGAAAGGCTTGGTAATGTCTGAAGCCTTTTTAAATACCTACTTATAATGTAGACATCTAAAAAAGCCTCAAAATAGGCTTTAAACCTACTATTGTACACCTTTAAGAAGGCTTCAAGGTAGGCTTTAAGCCTACTATATTTGTAAATCGCTAAATTCTATAGCAGATTTAATTGGTAGGTGTGTTAGAAATAGATTTTTAATTAGGGCATGTAGAAGATAATGAATGAATGAACGTAATATAACGCTCCTCCCACGGCCAGTTGTGTGGAAATGGAAACATGCATCGATGTCATGTTAGATGAGGCCATGGGTGAGGTCATGATAGAAGAAGACATGAGAGGCAATGGGCTCATATAAATAGTGAGGGCTATGAGGAGGTTGGATACGCACTCACAACACTTATCACCAAGAAAGAGAGATAGAGTGAGTGAGGGATTGAAAATGCCGGTACCAGTCCTTCGTTTTTACGTCCACACTCTGAGCGACATTTATGACATCCTCTCCCATCTGCATATGGGAGCCCTGACAAAGAAATACAGATTGTTCTAGCCTTCGCCAGAGATTACGATAATGAAGGGAATCCCACGAATGGGAAATTCTTCCCCTACTTCGATAACATCACTCCCCAAGATATCCAAAGAATCAAGGAGGATGCACCCGCCCCGGGTTCGATCAAGTTCTTCCTGAGCATCGGAGGCCGTGAATCTGGATTCCCCTTTGCCGTCAATTCTGAAGCTCAAAGCAAAACCTGGATCGTTAATGCCATCGATTCTCTCCGAGGAATCATCCGGGAGTACGATATTGATGGCATCGACGTCTACTACAAGTACATCCGCCCCGACTACTTTCCCAATTCAATAGCGAAAGTCATAGATGATCTCAAGGGTGGCCAGAACAGCATCGTGACCAAAGCTTCCATCACCGTCTCGTATCCTCTCAGAGACTTCTATCTGCAACTGTACGGGATATGTGCTACGCTTCTCAACAACGTGGTCTACCAGTGCTTCACTCGTACCATTCCCGCTCCTCAGGATCTTGTAAATGTCTTCCATGAACTGTTTCGCCATTACCCCAGAGAGAAGATCCTCGCTGGCTACAGCGACGATCAACCTGATGTCACTCTGAACACCTTCGCCCACGGCCTCGCTCAGCTCCTTCGCGAGGATAGCCTTGGCATCTCCAAGTGGCACGGCAAGCCTGGGCCTTGATTGGTGTACTTGATCGGGCCAACGTGCATGCATGTTGAATCATCCACCTAGCTACCATGTATATATATGTTTGTGTACTGTGTGTACGTACGTTTTATGCTCAGTGCCCAGCTCCTGCTATATATATATATATCTGTAGCATTTGCTATTTTATCTGTGTTGTGGTTTGCCATGTATATATAAATGGTGGTGAGATTTTTGCTTCTATTTTCTTAGATTTCTGGCCTTTAATTGAGTGCTTTCTTCATATGAAATTTCACTACCAAGTTCTTTCTTACGAGGTCCTTTTTGTTCCATCCATCCATCAATTGCCGGGCTATTTTATATTGTTTCAGTGGTGAAGATTCCTTTTTTTTTTCCTTCCCCCTCCCCAACTTCTTTCATTAATTTCTTGCCAGAGTTATAGTGTTTGAAGGGATAGAAATCTTTCTGTTGGAGGTTTGGGGTTCAAATCAAAGCAGGAAATTGGTTTAATTTGAAACCTTAACAAGAAATCCTTCGTTTGATTCTTTCAATTCTGAGCTAAATGCAAATTAAATTTTATGATATGTAATTAATTGTTGGTATGGGCATTTGAATAAATTTTTCTTTCTTTCTTTTTTCCGTCTTGTTAATTGGGTTATCGGACAATTGGAAATATATTAATCTCGATGAGTTGATAATCATAATAGACTCTATGTAAAGAAAGTTCTCGTGCATAGCTTATGTGTGAAGGAATGTGGAGTGCCCCACCATTGTACAGAAACAGGGTAACTTTGGTCTCTCTAGATGAAACGAGATTTGGGTCTTCCCCATCCATCCCTAAAATTTAGAGTAAATAGAAGGACGTGAAAGAAATGAATGTTAAATTAATGTGAATGGCCCAAAAAATTGGCAAAATATAAAAAATACTTAATTTGAATTTTAAATGTAAAAAAATTGTTCATAAAGCATAAAAAATTATCTTCCCCTTTTTCATGTGGCTTCTTAGTCTGGAAATTTAGTTGCGTCACATTAAACTCAACGATAATGAATGAAGATTGTCAATTATAAAGAAGACTTGTCTGCAAGGCCCAATTCACAGGGAAAATGAAATCATTTGCATTAATCAATCCCTTTTGTTTTGGCCTTCTTATTGGTTTTGAAGTATGCATTATTTTTTTGCCTGCATTATTTTTTTTTTAATTCATGCTTTCCCCATACATCATATCATTAGAGGGTTCGATGGACATTGTTGAGTCATCATTCGTGTTTGGGCTTTCATTTATGGAGTTGGGCTTCAGATGCCATCATTGCCCGGGAATGGCCCATATCGGGCTCCAGTTTGTCACTTACAATTGCTTAATGGAAAGAAATATACTTGTCACCCTCTCCAGTTTTTATTTAATACATAAAATAAATACCTAATTTGAATATATTAAGTAAATTTGTTAAGTTAAAATTCATAAAAATAGACTCTTTCATCATGATTTTCTCTAAATCAACACTCCTTTATGTGTACAATTAATAGATGCTTTTGGATAACATTTCGTATTTGAAAGATAAAACGTATTGAAATTTAGAATTAAATTACATCTTAAATAACCTTTACATTAAAAAAATGATGGTAGTACTTGATAAAAAAATTATTGTAGTACATGGTATCAACTTCCCATGATACAGATGGATTTTGAAAAGAAATCAAACACTCATAATCAATTAAAAATGCACTATCACGTGAGTTGAAGCATAACTTTTCTCCCGCTTCATCTCCGGGAGATGTATGCGAATGATTTTCTGGAAGTCTCTCCCCATCTTGTGTAATTTTGTTGCTTTTGTGAGCCTTTAGCTCCCCTTATGTATAAAAAAAAAAAGCATAACTTTTCTCATGTACTTGATTCAATTTACGGAAAATCACTTAAAAAGGCTAATTCTTAATACTTAGTTATGGTCAATGATTCAAACCTCACTTGGTTAAGACATGAGAATGAGAACTTCATACACAGTGGAAGCAGCTTTAATTATTATGGTGCAATCATATTGGTAATTAATGTACATTAGGTCCCACGCCCTGGGCAGAAGCACCGTGTGGAGGAAGAAATCTTCGATTAGGTTAATGGGGAAGAAGTACCAGGGCAGTCCGAGGGTTAATGAGGATAAACCCAGAGCTCAAAGTAAGTCGGGGCCCAGGATCCGAGTTTCGTTTGGGTCGGATCCTTTCCACAATATAGGCGGAACACGTAGTGGAAGAGCTCGTTGTCGCTTATGGAGTTAAAGTAGGCCTGCCCTTTGGGGTGGACCTGGTCGTCGAGCTTCTGAAACAACTCCGTCAAGTGGCTTCGGAGAAGCGGGATGGCGGGGATGGGTCTGAGAGGGAGGTCGTCGGATTTGGAAGTATCGTCGACGACTGAAGGAGGAGGAGATGACATTGTTACTGGCTCTTCTTCTTCTGGTTATCTCTTCGCAATATATGATCATGTGGCTATGGTCAAAGAGAGCCTGTGGCGAGCTACATAGACAGTGAGATATTGCAAAGCAAAATGATGGATATTGATGTGGGCTATTCTGATATGCCAAGTGCAGTGTTGAAGCTGCGTGTTTCGTGGGTGTAAATCTGGAGATTTTTGGACTTGTCGTGAGGAAGAAGATGATGCATGTCTAGTAAGTGGCGTGGCCTTTTTAACAAAAGAGAAAACTTATATCTAATTACAATGTGAGTATGTATATGTATATATCATATGAGTTTGATATCTTAGCGTTACCATGTTTTTCAAGTAAATCGGATCATAAATTGTAATATATGCTTTCAATTGAACTGTACGTGTACGCGTCTGTCATAAGAGTTGGGCAAACCTGTAATTAGGGCCTAATGCAACCCTCTCATTCGGGTTTGAGACTAACTATAAAACATAAGGGAAGTTTTATTGCACTGTTCTAAGATCAACAACGCTAAATGATAGTTAATGACATGTTTTAAAATGGACAATACTTTTCAACAACTTCTATATTTGTTAGTCCGATGTGAAAGCTTTTCCTATTTATAAGCTATTAACATTTTCACATAAAAATATAATTTTACTTTTTTATTTATTATTATATATTTTGTGCTGTTGAAATAGAGTTGAAAAGCTATTAAATTTTGAAATAAAGTTAATAAAGTTAAAGTTTTTTATTTAAATAAAACATGTTAAAAGTTACCTCAGAGTAGAATGAAAAAATAAATTGGGAAATTTCATGTCAATTTTTTTTAAAAAAATCATTTGAAAATACAAAAAATGTTGCCGGCTCTTCGAAACCTTGGATTCTTAAGGCCATTGCGTAATCAACCTATTCATTATTTTTATATCATTAATTATATTGTATGGATGAGCGTATTTTATTGATTATCAATTAAAAATACAGAACCCTTTTTAGACCCACGAGCATGTGTTTAAATTGTAATCCTTTAATAATATAACTTAACTATTTAATTGAAGATGTCCGTTCAATATGACTTGTTTCCCTTTAAAAAAAAATCATAAAGTAAATCGCTGACATTCTTTAACAAAAACTCTTAATTTGGTTAGTAAGAAATTGATTTACAGTTTACATCTTACCGTAAGGTTGAGTTTAAATATTATCATTGATGTAAGAATCTTATCAGTGATCAATATTAAAATATTATCTTTAAACTTAGAAATATACCTTAATCACCTTGGTGAGCTATGAGACTTTACTTGAATAAACTTTTTTTTAATTAGAAAACCGTAAAAGATTATTGTAATATGATGCCAGCATGCGACTTGTCGAGAGATGTGAAGTAAATGGCATGATTTTGATTTTTTGAAGCTGGGATTGAAGATTTTGTAACATTCTATGGTTATGTGCCCATTTAGAAAAGCGGTAGATAAGTACTTTTACGCAAGCCAATATATATATGTGGAAGAGATTATTCGTTTTGCGGAAAATCACTAGTGAACATGCATTTGACTTTTCAAAAATCTTTCACAAACAAGCCCTATTTTAACCGGAAAAAGATATTTTCACAAAATAGAAACTAAAACAAACGATTCATTATAAATCCACAAAACAACCTTTAATAATTTAAAATTAAATATTGGACACTTTAGACTTGATCATAATAAATCCCTGGATTTTGGGTTAGCGCTGCAAGTAAACATTGACATTTTAAAGTTTAAGTTTAACCCCCTCAATTGTTTGATGAAAATTGCCATATCAAACCCATAGAAAATACATGGCATTCTACTTAATACATTATATGATATAATATTTTTATAAAATGCCATCAACATTCTTAAATTTAAATTTATTAAATGGGGTTATATGTAACTTGCGTATAAAACTATCAAATTACAAATAATGCCAAGTAGGATTTTGTATATCTTCACTAATTCGACATAGCGATTTCCATACAGTATCTTAACATCAATGAATTTATCTTAAACAGATAAATGTTAAAATATATATCCCATCATTTAAATTCAAATAGTATTTCAGCTTAATTCTTTAAATTTAAACATTATATTTTAATTATTTATCTTGTTAGTCTCACTTGACGGAAAATGTTTTAAAATTTAAGTATGTTTTATCAACATATAATTGTAAAATCACCATTTAAATTTACCGAGTCAGCATTTTCCCTTAAGTGAAACTAATTGTATTAAAGATAAAGGATTAAAAATGCATTTATTAAACTTGAAATATTAAATTGAAACTTTCACTACTAGAAAAAAATTATTTAGCGACGGAAAAATCATCGTTCAATAAATATTTTCAATCAAAAAATTTCTTTTCAGCTACGGAAAATATTGGTGACCTTCATTTTAGCGATGGAAAATAACCCTTTAGTTACGAATTTTCCGTCGCTAAATGACATTTTTCTAGTAGTGTTTATTCAAGTTCGAAGGGCCGAATGTACACCTTTAAAAAAAGATATTAAGCTGTTAAATTTAAATTTTGAAATATCATTAGGTTATACGCAACCCAAAGTTATGGGGTTTTATATAATTAAACCAGACCGTAAATTAAAGAAGGGGCAGGTATGAAATCATAGAAGATTCTAACCAGCAAATGTGAAAGCTTGATGGGGCCTTGGTGAAATAGTGGAGTCCTTCACGCTGCCGTACACAATATAGTCCCTTTTTTCCAATCGCCGTACACAATATAGTCCTTATCATTTATCAGTTGGGACATGTTTACGGATTAGATCTGAATTGCTTGTATCTAAGTCGGATAACTCATATTTAATTTTTTAAATGGTGTTTTCTTAAATTAAAAAATCATTTTTAAAAAAAATAATAGTTAAGAGATATTTTCGATTTTATATCCTTTGGAATAATTTTATTAAAAATATAAACATTAAAAAATTAAATCTAAATTATATAAATTATAGCAATCCATATTTAATTAACTTTTTTACTAAGCAAAATCAGCATGGAAGTAATGGGCCCGCCAACAGGGTCGTGATCCGCGTGGCCGTGGGAACAAACAAAAATCATGTGGGAATAGATAACATGGATGTTGTCCATGTTTAAGAATAATTTTTTCCCAACGGTTCATATAAATTAAAATAAAACTATTTTTAAATTTGTAAAATTCATTTTAAAATCTGTAAATTCTTTTTGAATTCCATAAATTCTTCTCAAAATCCATAAACTCATCTCTCCCAATGAATTTCCAACCACACCCATTATCATCTCGTAATTTCTTTTCCTTCTCATCGATCCCACCATGTGCTTTTCTTCCTTTCTTGCTTTTACCTGGTGAAGTCCTTCAAATCTACACTAATTTTAGTTTTTTAATCTCAAAATTTACAAAAATTTAGTGTAAATATATTTTAAATTTAATCCATTAAAATTAAAGTCATAAACACTTGTAATACCGACGAGTAAAATTTTATGAAATTATTAAATATAATCAAATTAAAATATTAACGTAAATTTAAAAGCCAGATAGATGATACCAAACGGTGATATGGACTTGTGGAGGAACCAATGCGCAAATAATAGACCCGCCAACGTGAAAAACGCCGGCCACACTGTTTGCTGCCACGTGGCCAATATCCTGACAAACAAATGCAACCGTGTTGCCTCATCCTGTTTTTATTAAATTTAAAACTTTTAACGGCAAAAATCGAACTTAAAGA
>JANTPZ010085784.1:0-12134 GCA_025593235.1 Vachellia pachyceras
GATGTTCCTTCCAAACATGCACAATGTGTGTGTTTGGGAAAACGTTGGGATAAAGGAGTTTATGGATTCCGAAAAGAATTTACGGAATCCGAAAAAAATTTACGGATTTCGAGATGGTTTTTACGGATGTTAAGATGGTTTTATCTTAGCTTGCGAGGTAGGGTAAACAGTAGAGGCGTAACAAGCAAATATGTTTGTCGATTAGAAAACCAAAATCTCAAAACCTTTTTTTGTGGTTTTCAAATCTGGATAAAATCTGTTTTGAAATAATGTTAAAAACCAACTCAACCCCATTTTAGCGGAACACGTTTTGTTTTCAAAATTGCATTTGAAAACCAAAAACTAAAAACTTAGCACCACCCCGAACGGGCCTTTAGGTTTTGTTCAAATAGCATTCTTTGGAAAATCTATTTTGGATACAAAACTTCGGTTTGAAATTTAGATTTTGAAAAATCCATTTTCTTGTCAAACCACACAATCTCTCCTAATAAATTTTATCTTTCATACATTTTCTTTCTTTCTTTCTTTTTTATCTTTCCTACTTACTTTTTGCCTTGGAATCCGTAAAAGACAAAACTTCCCAAACATAATCACCTTTTTCAAAATATAGATTTTGTTTTAGAATCCATAAAAACTATTCTTTAAAACATAAATTTTACCTAAAAATCCATAAAAGCTATTTTCAAAAGGATTTCTAAACGAGCCCTACAATACGTAAAAGATGAATGGAATTGTGACTTTATAAGGGAGCCCAACACATGAGTGTGTGGGCTAAAGTGGGATAGAAAATGACGGTCCGAAAGGGGTGGGTTGGGCCATCATGAGTGGGCGGGTTCTCAAATCAACAAATATACCAATAAAGCAGTCACACATTGCACAGCAATTTATAAAATGCTGCTTAGCTATCAGTATTTCAACATATTTTATGTTAATTAATTCTATGTTATGAGTGAATCTGCTGGATGAATACAAAACAATAGAATTGGAAGGAGGACAGATTCCTCCTGATGTTGACTACAATCAAGAGCGAATATATACGATTGTATTTTGTGTAGTTAGACGGTAATTCTTCTTGCTGATACCGTTCGTCTTCATGTGAAAATGTCTCCCCTCGATTTGGTGATGAAAAAGTGCAGATCTGATTAAGAAAATGTCAACCATTAAGGCAGAGCCAGTATTTGAAATTCAACATAATTCTGCCAAAACTCATCCGTGAGACTGGGCAGAATTGCTATTGATGTAAAATAAATCACCTCTCTTCATCACCCCTCCGCCCGCACACTCTTAATATCCTTATCATCCTGCATCGCGGGCTATCCAAGCACTGCATGATAGATAATCAATAATTCTGAAAACCCTCTAAAAGAAAGAAAGAAGACAAAATATTCACCGTCCGATTGGCCGGGGAGTCTTGGGGGATAGCCATATATTGGTGGAGGGGTTCGGTGAACTCGAGATCAGACTTTGTTAATCACCCAACTAATAACGTTGTTTGCGAAGGACGAGGAGTAAAATATTGCCAGTCTTGGGTTAATGGACCCCATACATCCTAATCACCCCAAGAACCCTACTTTTTATTGCCACTGAACTGTATATTCTCGGTTGTTGTTTCCTCGTAGTCGTCGTGGACGAGGCATCGCCCCCAAGAAATAATGAATATGCCTTCATTAACTCGTGCGACTCAGATCTAATGATCTCTTCCTCCTCCCTCATGGCTCGATATGATTTATAATATAAATTAAACTAAGGTAAATTAAAGCAAATGATGATGTTGTTAAGAGACTCACAAAGCTCTCTCTATCTATATCTACTGTTGGCATTGATACGATCACTCAGAATATGCACTGGCCGGCTGAGAATGTGGCCGGGAATCTTTCTCAAGACAGCTCCTACTTTTGCCCTACTCCGTGCTCATTCCTCACCTCTAAATTATTATATTTGTTGGTGGTCTCACTAATGAACCAAACATCCGAGAATCCCAAGAACTGGCCTGCCACCCTCTTAGCTTTAACAGCCATTTGGAGATACCCTGCACTCCTCAGCGTTCATTTAATATATTATATACCACTCAGCACACAGCCAAAAGGAATATCAGAAAAAGACAAGCCAGCACTCTCTACATATAAACCCATGTTTAATTACTCTCACTAAAAAGAGAGGATGGAATCGCCAGGGATGGACCTCGATGTCTTCCACTTTAGCCATCCACATGCATTGGAATTAGCCACTTCATCCTCAACCTCAAACTCTACCTGCTCTGGCTGCAAGCTCAACATTACGTCTGGTAAGAGCTATTACGGCTGTAAGTCCTGCGCCTTTTGTCTTCACTATTTCTGTTACAAATTGCCCATAATAACTCGCCACCCTGCTCACTCTTCTCACGATCTGGTCCTTCTCGTCATTCGATCATCCCCTGCTGCTCCATGCGGTGGCACCATAAAGTGCCTGGCCTGTGGCCACCATGTCACCGCCTTCTGTTACCACTGTTCTGAATGCGGCATCTACTTTCATACATTCTGTTTGGCCCTCCCTCTTTCCCTTTCAATCACCAACCATCCTCACAAGCTCAAGCTTGAATTCTCACCTCCTTACGACTTCTTCTGTGATTTGTGCAAGAAGACCAGCTATAATGGGTGGCTATACCGGTGCAACTCGTGTGAATTCGATATGCATCTGGCTTGTGCCGTTCAGAATTTAGACTTAGAGCGCAACTCTTTTCGCCACCCTGCTTTCTCGCAGTCCAACACTTTGCTCAGAAAAATTGGGAGTCCTCAAGTGACCCGTATGAAGTCCAACAATGGAGGTGTGGGTGATAATAGCATAGTCTCAGAGATATTGCATCTGATGGTTCAGCAAATTGGAGGTGAGATTGGAGGGAATAATAATGGGCGTAAGGTTATTGGATGGGATAAGAGGGTATCAAGTCCAAGACAAAGTAAGATGGCGAGTGCTGAGTTGCAGCTAACCGAACTAATTAGTCCTGCTGGGGAGTCTGGGAATTTACAGGGAAGAACACCGCTTCACGATAAATTGACCCCACGCTCTGATGTAAGCACACCTCCCAGTTACCAATTTAGCGAAGCTTGTTTTTCAATAGACTTGGCGAAGTCGTATGCGGAAACCACAAGTACCCTAGCTGAATCGAAAGGAACTAGTGAAACGACGACAAGCAATTCTGAAGAAGTCAAAGAACCGCTCGTTTTTGTTAACTGGCCAAGCTTCAATTCATACAACGCGGCGCAACCAAGTAGATTGAACACGGTCTTCTTAAATGGAGGACGGACTAGTTCCTTTGCGGAACCAAGCCAGAAAGCCATCAAACAGAAGCTCTCCAAGCCAGACTCAGTAAGTTGGTCAGACGCATGCATGTTTATGAATTTCCGTATATATGATATTTTCATTCAGATCTATAAGAACATTCAACAGGGGAAAACACTAATTATTAGTTAAGGAAAATGAAGTGAGCAGTTAAATGGCTTAGAACTCATGTCATGTTTCATTTATTTGCAAATCTCGCAGGAAAGATACGGCAAAGATCGTTCATGCTGGAAGAAGTTCGTATCCTGCTGCCTCTAATACAATGCAGGCGTTCAACTTTTCAGGTATATGCCGTGCATGAAGATTGTGTGGGTTTAAAATTGTTGCTGACCCCTCCCAGAACTGCTTGGTCATCGTTCTAGTTCTAGCAGCTGGATGGCATGCAATTTTTGACTTGGCCTTTTTGTGAATACATTTTCTCACAGTAGCGATCCTGCTAATAGCATAAATTAAGATAAAAGTTGCGACTAATTAAATTATGTAATAATGAGCGCGCGTAGCTTACGAGAAAGTTGAAGATTGAAACATTGTTGCCTTGTGTGAGAAAATACACTCACAGCGTCCAAGGGAAACTTGGCGGCTTTCATTGATTTGGTCTCACCAACAACTACAAGCCTGTGCCCAGGCCAAAAAGTCATATTTTCTTTTGTTTGTTTTTGGACGCCGGTCAAGCTTCAAAGTTTTGGGCTGGTGAATATATATATGTATATTGCAGAATCATTAAATTTCTGTAATGCTATAACCTGAAGACCAAATTTAGCGCAATCTTTTGGCGTTTAATGGAATGACAACAAACTGCTAGATGACTGGAACAAAGGAGCACCGGCGCTTGTATTGGCGTTAGCGTTGTCCAGTTTGAAGAGGCTTCTGCTGCTTCACTCATATCACCCCCACAAATTTCAGCCATTTATTTTTTATGTAAAAAGAGAAAAAAAAATCCATTCGCCATGCATCTCATTCTATTGTTAAAATTTTATAACCCAAGAAAAACAGTAAAAGGTAAAGACTAGACAGTAAGGCGATGAACTAATGAGCCCTTTAATTTGCAATATTCTGAAGGATGATATATATATCAGGAGATGTTTAACCCAGGTAAGAAGCAGGACAAAGACAGCTCCAGAATTAATATGGTTACGACTACAACACAAACGTAGAAATTAATATTGCCTCAGCATTTCCCATCAACCCCACCTAACGACTATGGGTCCCATCTCCCTCCCCGCCAACATTCTTGTTCCCTCACTCTCATCCAAAAACTACTCCTCCAGCTTAACGAATCTGCATCGAATCTTATCGAGGCCATAGTGTGTTATAATCATGCGACTCATCACGGGCTTCTAACTATCATCGCCATAAAATTAGCCGATACATCCCACTCAGATTAGTCAGTTGCTCCTACGCCAGGGTTCAGAAAAGGCACTGACACTGAATGGTTATAACAAAAAAAAAATCACCTTTTATCATTTGGACGCCGTAATCAATACAAGTTGTTCAGTGAGAAACAACCAAGCATCAATAATTATAACTTACCTTCTGCCTCGATATATGTAGATCCTCGTTATTCTGCCGCAAGAGACCTAGCTAGCAAGGAACGAGCAAGCGAGACCAACAGATATCTCTGGGTGTAATAATTGTGTGTAGATGGTGTGATATATATGTACGTAAACATTATACATCCATTTAAGCCTCGGCCTGCCGGTGGGGTTGAGGGGCTGGGTCCACTAGTGGCCGAAGATGTAATCAATTATCAAATGATTGCGATTGTGATGGTGAATTCTATCATGAAAGAGCGACAATTCAATCCCTTGTGGCTCTCCCCAGAAACGCACCAGCCTGGCCATTTCCCATATTCTATCATTCATTCATTAACTCCCTTTACAATCTGTGGTGGCCGGCCGGTTCCTTTCCGCCTAAACAGAATAACACAGATTCGGGAGATTCTTATGCTGCGCAGTTATAAACAAATCCCCCCCGGCGGAAAAAGAAGCGAGGATAAGAATATGGGTATAGGAACGAACGAGAAGGATGATTAGAGATTATATATATATATATATATCTGTCGAGTATGTAATTGAGTGTACTGTTTGATTGGTGGGGCGTCTGGCCACATGCCATTGAATAATATATTTACAAAAAGTCGGTGTGAGGATGTGATTACTACTCTGGCTTTGCTGTTTGGGCCCCTCCGGCTTCTTTTTCTTCTTAGTGCTCTTGCATATTGCTCAACCACCATAAAGGTCCTCTTCACCCCTTCCCACCAATCATCCACAGCCTCCACCCATGTGAGTTGTGATCATCCCTTAACTCCTAACCTAAAACTAACACGCAATCCATTTCAACCGTTGGCTATATATCAACCTTGTTTAAATATATATATATATATGTGCTTCTTCATTTTCTCTTTTCCCTATAAACAATTCTGCTTTTGTTTTGCTGTACGTGCCCACCAAGCAGTCGATCTCTTATTATCTTTTTTCCTATTTGGCTACGGCGTACATAGTTGATCACAGGATAATTTTGGTTACTTACTTCAACTACTCCTTTCTGGTCATGTTATTACAAGAATCTCAAGATGTCTTGTTTCAATAATGACTTTGAAGAACTTGATCGTACCTTCTTATAGCTGTAATAGCCGGTTTTGTTGTGTCACGTAGATCCATGGCACCATATTGTAAAGGTATGATTCCTGTGGCTTGTTTACCAAGTGCCGTGTTTGTGTCTCCGGTCTCCACCTCAACAATCTATTGAGTTCTTAAATATAATATCACTTTAGTATTTCTTTTAACCGAAAAGGACAAAATGGCAGCAACTTTACAAAAACTGAACTCTCATTTTCAAAGAAGAATACGTTCTTCCCTCTCCCCCACCCCCTTTTTATTCAAAAGATCTGTATGCACATAAACGAAAAGCACAGCAATGGTTCTGAAGTGGACCGAGCCATGAGTACTGTTCATCACTATATATCACACATTCGCTTCCCTTGGTCCTTTATTTAAAAATCCTTTCTTTATCAACAGTACAAACAAAGTCATGCAATTATCAATAAATATTACAGGAAGATCTGGTGAAACTTGTACACGCGCCTGCGCGCATATTTGAGGGAAACCAAGGAAACTTGAGTGTACGTAAGTAAAGGTTGGTGTAGTTTTTGGGGGGGTGAAGCTTTTTTGGAAGCGATGGAGAAAACTGGTATTTGGGGGTTTTGCACTAGAATGGAATACATGAGAACCACGTCATTGCCCAGAAAATGAGATAAGGAAATTCTTGTTAGCTGTCATCCCCAAACCTACCCATCAAAGCCGTCGCTGTACCAAAAAAAAAAAAGGTCTGTAAAAGCAGGTTCCATAGACAACCTTTCGAAAGAGATGGAATACTACTCCATTCACCCATGTCCATCTTACAGAGGTTAGGCAAATTGAACGCGTTGACTTTTCTGAGGCACCAAAACCTCACGGACCAATGGAATTTCACGGGCAGTTATAATGATTCTTAATAAAGACAAAACATTCACGAGGATGTTTCTCTCCTGTTCGAGCTAATTAACTTTCTCGGAAGGTGAAAAAGAGCGAAGAAACATGGGCAGGGAAACTACTACTCTACACATGAAGGTGAAAA
This sequence comes from Vachellia pachyceras, assembly GCA_025593235.1. NCBI lineage: Eukaryota > Viridiplantae > Streptophyta > Magnoliopsida > Fabales > Fabaceae > Vachellia > Vachellia pachyceras. The sequence goes on from JANTPZ010085784.1 coordinate 6,934, forward strand.
TTGTATTGTATCCCACGCCACTGTATGCCATCAAAAGAACGTTTTGACCAAACACACATCTTTATTGATTAAGACAGCTAGAAAATTCTGCAGTCGGGTAGATAGAAGAGAGAATCTGCTACTGGACATACACTACCATACTGTGCTCATTTGTAGGGGTCTACCTGCACTATGCACGAATTGACCCATGTGTCAAAGCCTCAAAGGATCACCCCCCCTCTCCCTCCCTCCCTCCCACTCTCAGAAACTGCAGCGAAAGGACGCACCTCTCTACTGCCTCAGATCAGTATAAGGTAACAGTTAACACTGGTTGTGATTTATCAATAATCTCCGAGTATTCACAACCTTGAGTGATATTGGACTTCATTATGAGTGTGGTTATTTTGTCAAAGGACATTATTGCGTACATTTCGATCATATTGGGGACTGCGCTCTTCTTCCTTGTGTCGTTAATGGCTTATTCGAAGTTCAAACACACAACTTTATTACCTTGTGTTGATTGGATCTATACATACTCCCACTACCGTCAAAACGATTTCTTTTTCTTTTCTCCGACCACCAAAGTTGATCTTCTTTATCGCTTTAAGCATAATCACGTCACATGAAGTATTTTTAAAGTTCAGAACGAGCAATGATAGCACGGGCTTCATTTTGCATAGAAAATAGCGTGGTTACTGTTTATAAGAGGGCAATTAAGAAACGATCTGTAAAAGGGCGTTTTTTCTTTTTTGGTTGAACTGTAAAAGGGCGTTTATAATAGCGTGGTTACTGTTTCTCGAAAGATATACATATATATATAACAAATTATTGGATACATACATGAAGTGCGTAGTGCGTAGCACCGAGCGGAAGAACGTATGTAGGTCATGCCGTGCAAGAGGAGAAAGAAAAAGAAGGGGGTCGATCGATCCGAATCAAAACCTACCTTCCTCTCAAGCCTGACCACTCACACAAATATCAGAACTGTGCACGAACAACAACAAACCAGTTATAATATCCTCCATTTATATTCTTCTTTGTTTCTTCCTTTTATATTTTTCTCCGCCGATCTCCCTTTGACCGACCGAATATAATCTTATTGACTGTACGTCATTCGAAAAGGGAAACGAACGTGTGGTATCCATATAATACCATAATTAACCAAAGAACAAGATTGTTAGCATGGAAGGAAAATGGGGTTCGGTGCCAATTCATTGAACCACTTGCCACAAACGCACGACCCGATATCGCAGACTGCATGGATGATGGCTTTCTGAAATTATTTCAGAACGACACATTTAAACGAAAGGCGTGCAAACGCTGAAACCATGTGTGGGCGTGACTTGAAGACGAAACGATAACAACAAATTATAATTGTGATCACATCTTCCTCTTCATTAACATGTTTGCCTCGTTTTTATAACTGAAATACGTTTCATGTGATAACTAACGGACAGAATAGTTCGTTTTTTTCCTCCGCTGAAAAAAAAACAATTGTACTAGTTTTTTTCCTTGGTCAAAGGCATCAAGTGGTCACGATCGGGTCTCCTGAGAAGATTCGTTGGATAATTTAATCGAGGGCCTGTACGAAAAAATATTGCAACCGGATAGCAAAACAAGCAGTAGTGCCTCTCACTCTCTCGGCTCAGTCGAATTCTTTGCTAATAGATAATAATCTCTTCCCAGGAGACAGTCGAAACAAAAATAGCACAAAGTTACACAATATATTTATGTGTGTGGAAAGGGGGGAAATGGCATAGGAAACACATGGTGATGAAAGTTGGCCGAATTAAAGGCGATTGCACTCCATTAATATACAAACTTCTATGGTAAACTTGGCTGCATGCATGAAATAATGGCTCTTAGGACTTGGTTTTGTAAATATTACTGCACGCCTTACTTGTTATTGTCAGGAACAGCAACATGGGTGCTGGTTTGTCCAAGAAGGCTGCTTATGGATCGCGCTTTCACCACCCCAAGCTTCATCCTCTTCTTCCCCTTTGTTTCAGGCTTCTTCTTCACCTCTTGCTCTTGTTCCATATCGCTCGTTTGCTTTAGAATAGAAGACGAAGAAGTTGGAACTTGCGATAATAGGTGGTGAGGCTCCGGTGGCTTCTGATCGGAACAAGCGGCAGTGACAGTCGGAAGAGATCGGGTTTTGACACTAGTGATGCTCCTGAGGCGTCCCTTGCCCAGGTGATGCTCACACAGAGAGTAACCCACAAGAGTTTGCTGACAACACCGCCACCCTCTTCCGTTCACACGACTGCACCTCGACCCTTCCATGACTGCACTTCCCCTCGCCCTCTTCCTACCGGCGTTTCGCTCTCGTTTCGTTTCTCTTTCTCCTCCTCCCTCTTCCACCACCTTGTCTTCGTCGTCGTGGTCATCTTCGCCTTGCCTCGAGCATTTCTTGTTCATCTTCGTCTTCATCCTAGTTTTCTCCTTGTTATTATTCTGCGTCGTTACCTCGTCGTACTCCTCCACCTTTATCCTCTCGAAGCTCCCTCTTCTTTTCTTAAACGGAATCGCTTTCTCTTCCTCACACCATCTCCCATCTGCCGCAGATTATACACACGCAGGCGCGCGCGCATTATCATCGTCAGTATATATAAGAACTATCATGATTATTTTGATTGAGAAGTGAGAATGTCGACCTTGATTAGAAGGACTTGAGGGTGAGAGGACGTGATCTGCGACTGTTTGCGAACCCGATACGCTCCCTTTTCTGCCAGCAAGCCAGACCCAGACGACCCACACAGCCATATGCATACACATAAAATTTACAGCCAAAGCGACTGAAATAGAAAGGGGTGCAATACAACGAAAAAACAAGATGTAATGTGGATGGGGACCAGCATTTGGGTGCTACCTGTGCACCTCAAGGCATATGGTAGTCACTTAATTTCGAGCCCAGGAATAAAGGATAGCAAAAACAGGCAGGTATGGCGGCTGGCTATCCCCAAGCTTTTGTTTTTGTAAATTAAAATAGCTTCCACAGTATTTCCACTACGAGTATTTTTCCGCTGTGCGCGCTATTTTCATTTTAATAAAAAGAAGGGGAAAACATCTTCTTTTCGGGATGAAGGGTAAAATAAGTCATGGGTCTCCATGTTTTCACCTTTTTTACTACAACCAAAGATTTCATGAAAGGGGTGAAGGGCAGATATTTATTTTTCTAATCTATATGTTGAATCACTATTTTGTTTTTATTCTTACCTGGTATCATTACCCTTCGCTCCATCGTCTCCTCGCCGTCTCGCATCTTCCTCCTGCAAAATTACGGCAAACACACACAGTTGCCTTTTTTGTTGGGGGAGAAATAAAAGAACTCAACCCAAATTTCTACAGCCGCCCCTCTTTGCTCATGCGGGAGATCGGACAAAACTGCACTTCTACATGCTCACCCAATCCAATTCAAAACACAAATATAGAAATAGTAAAAATCGAACGCCTATCTAAGTTTCACTCACCGAACCGTATTGTTTTCCGGGCTGCCGATGCGCTCCACTGACTGCGACCACAGGTGAGATGCCGGAGGAATCATCGGAGAGATCGATAGGCTTGCCGATCGGAGGGAGGAGCTGGTCAGGCGGGCGAGGATGATCCGAGGGAGTAGACGGAGGGAGAGCAATATCGTGGTCGAGTTGCACCACCGGGGAGGGGTTGATCAGGTGGGGATCTGTGAGAGGGGCCGGAGATATGGAGGAGAAAGGGAAAAGGAGCTGACTTTTACGGATCCTCATCGGTGCAAGATAGGATTTGGAGCTATGTCACAAGGTGTAGACCACAAAACACCGATAGGGTGAAACGCTGAGGACCAGGACTGATCCTTCACTTCAGATTTGAGAAGGCAAACGATAATGATAAAAATAATAATAAACGACAAGAAAGAGACGGAGAGAGAAGGGTAAACCCATCCGCTGCTACAACACCCTCACACCGGCCTCGACGCGGAGGGGGGAAAATTTAAGCTTTTTATCAACTCAAAGCCTTGAGCGCACACAGACACACACTGTGTCTGCATCTATATATATTGGGGGCTGCAGGTTTCTCTCTCTAGCTTTTATTTGTTGCACCAGAGAAAGAAAGGGAAGGTCTGTATGGAGTATGGACGGCACGTGCAAGGGGCTGGGGTGAAGGCGGCACGTGTGGGGGAGGGAAGTGACCGGATGAGGAGGTAGACGGTGGGAGAGAGTACGGAGGAGGATGACAGGGTGGATGGTGCCACAGAGGAGAGTGGAACAATTATCATTTACCCACAGCACAAGAAAATAAAAGGTTTTTATATTTCCAACTTTTTAGTAGCGAGCGAGTTGGGAAGGAGAGGATGGTGGGTCCCATCCCTCACATACCAGCAACACCCACACCCTCTCGCCCCCTCCCCTTGTTGACTGTCTGCTTTCTTTTCCCCTCTCTCCGTCTGTATCCACTATCCATACACACATTATATCCCACTTTTACTTTTTTACCCTCCAGCCCCCCCTTTTCAATTCCTTACATCTCGTGCACATCATTCTGCTTTGATTCATGGCTAGTTTGTACGCAGGAATTGATTTTAATGAAAATAGAAATTGAGATAAAAATGGAAATGATGATAGAAATTGAGATGGAAATAGAAAAAAATGAGGGGTCAAAAAATCAATTCTATGGATAATTCTATGGGTTACATCATGGAATTCATTTCTACCCATTTTGAATTCCACTTCTATTTCCAATTCCACCATACCAAACATAGGAAATGAAATTCATTCCCAATTCCACCATATCAAACATGGCATTAGAGAACCAGAAGAAGATAATACTGTGCATTTTTGGAGGGCATGAACACACTTTCAACCTTTATATGTTTGTTTTGACTTACTTAAAATTACTTCTCTTACTCTCACAAAGAATGATCTTTAGCCCTCATCATCAGCCGTGTTGATCTGAAGCATTTTATTTACTCCAACGGACTGGATTGAAGCCAGGACTTACCTACCCACCGAGCACCATATATACGTGTAGATATATGAATTCAAAAGATCCCAAAGCTGTGCGGTTGATTTAACAGGTATTCATTTTGGTCGAAAGTGTATTAGGGTTGGTTTGGTTTCAAGGTTTTGAAACCTAGGTTTCAAAATCTAGGTTTGAAACCTAGGTTTTCTCTTTCATACTCTCTTTTTACTACTCTTTCTTACTTTCCTCTTTCTTACTTTTTCTTTCTTTCTCTTTCTTACTTT
>JANTPZ010085802.1:0-21206 GCA_025593235.1 Vachellia pachyceras
ACTAAAGAAGGTATGTGATGTGATGAATTTTCATCTATTGTTATCAATCCTTTTGTTATTTGTATACATATATGTTGATGAGATTGATAAATATTAAGATAGGAATTGAATAAACATTAAGGTTTATTCATAAAGTATTACCTCATTAAGTAAGGACGATACTTGTGATTATGGAAGACAATACTTGATCAATGAGGACTTGTCGTCATAGTTCATGTAGTGTTGCTTAAATGAACTTACTCACCAAATAATATTAAGTTGTGGGACAAGTGGGAGAATGTTGGAAATTTAATATATATTATTATATTTATATATTATATATATTATTATTTATTTGAATATATTATATATAAATATATCACCGGATATGTCCCGCATCATTATTTAAAGAGTTATGTTCAGAGGGTTGTATCTGGTCGAAGAAACCTTTTGAGTCTTGATGGGAGGCTATATAAGGAGGAGACCAGTACTTAGAATGGATATGGAAAAACCAAACGTTATTCGTTCAATCACGAATTCCCTGACGGGGTGACGGTGTTCGACAGTCTATCGCTGTGCCAAAAATTCCCATTCAGAAGAGTTCAAGCAAATCTCAAATAATATACGCTATGGCAAGAGGTACGCAATGCTTCCGCTGTAAAACTCTGAATCTGGTTTTATGTCTTACATATTCGCCATAAAAAAATTCATAAATTTTAAAAGGCGCTTGGAGATTCCACACCTCCTTCCAAACAGACCTATAAGCATGAGAGGAAGAAGACGGGACATTATTATAGAGCCCAAGCACTTTTTATTTAGCAGTCATGTAACCATCTTTACCTAGATCGCTTTTCCTATCCCACCACCCCATAACCATTTATCCGACCTGGATCTCATTGGAATAATAGTTTGACAAATTGAAATTGTTCATCCTCAAAGATCCAGCCATCAATTTGGAATAAATTCCACCTTCGGCCTTCACGGATGTCAGCTAGCTTTAATAATTTCAAAGAAGGATGGGGACAATTTGATCTAAGTTTCATACCCGGGAGACCCTCAATCCATGGATCAACCCAAATTGAAGTTTTCAAACTATCGCTAACATTGATGAAAACATTATCTGCCAACACCAATCTACCCACCAAAATGCTAAACCATAGCCATGATGTAGATTTTCCTTTTGTGTCCAAAAAACCACAATGAGGAAAAGATCTTGCTTTCATAATTCGCACCCTTAACTAATCAAGGTTTTTTAAATCCTCCACCCCAACTTTGCTAATAAGGCTAAATTGCAGGCCTCAAAATCCCTTGAATCTCATCCCCCCATTTTCCTTTCCCATTTCAACTTGTTCGAAAAGACATAGTGGATCTTCCTCTTCGCCCCCCACACCTTCCACCGAAAGCAATAAATGATACCATCAAGCTTTTTTAACTCATTTTTGGGAAAATTGAAAACACGACAAGGGGTATACAGGGACAATATTGAGTCCATTTGCATAAGCAGTGGGGGGTATCTTTTTTCTAGAATGCATTTTAAAAAAAATGACTTTTGGGTAGAAGTTAAATGATGTAATGTAATTTATATTTGGATAAATGTTGGATAAGTGACTTTTTGAGAAAAAGAAAATTCGTTTAGATAAACGTTGGAGAAGTAACTTTTGATAGAAAAACTTAAAAGGGCACGAATCTCATTAAATATTATACATTCATATATATATATATATTATTTTATATATTGTGATAAAATTAAGAAAAATAAAGTTATAAAAAATAAAAATGGAATACAAGAAAATATAAATACCATTGAAAAGTAAAATGGTTGAATTAACTAATATTAAATAACTAAGTGGATCGTAAAGTCTGTACAATTTATTCTCTAATTATCTCATGATTCAACTGTATTGAAGATAGTGTTATATTTGATGAAGATGCCTCACCAGTGTCATTATTATCAGTATTTTCAATAACAACACTTTCACTTTCAGCTCTCATAAAATCCACATCGGTATCAAAATTTCTCTCGATAAAATTATGCATAGCCTTTGTTGCACAAATAATGTGGACTTGTGTTTGGAACTTGTATGCTGACATATTTTGTAAGATTGCAAATCTATTCTTCTAAACCCCAAAAGTTCTTTCTATTGTGCACCTCAAACTTAAATGGTAATAATTGAAAGCTTCGTTATTATTTCCAAATACATGTTGTCGTTTAAAGTCCGTAAGTTGATAACTCTCACATCTATACAAGCCGAGATATCTCATTGGTGTTGAATAGCTAGCATCAACTAAATAATATTTCCTTAATATAACATTAAATTATATTGACAAGTGTGAAATTAATATAAATATAAAAAGAATAAATAAAAATTGAATTTAAGTGACGAAAATATACCTTAAGGTAGATGGGGAAATTCAAAGAATGAGTTGAGATTGCAAAGCTAAAAAGTCGAGCATCATGTGCAGTGCCTCCCATCCCGTTAACACAAAGGTAAAACATATATCTCAATCATATATAACTATGACATTATGTGTTGGATAGCCATTTCTCCCTATATATTTATCTGTCTTAGAAAAACTAACTTTACATGGTACGTGAAATACCATTGATTTCCCCTATTGCATACTTAAAAAATGACAAATACCGTCGATCATTCCTTATGTTCGGATGGCACTGAGCAAACATTGCATCGCGTGATTTGATATTTTTCTAGATGGACTAAAGCAAGAATTCAATACTTTGTGAAAATGTCGACTGACAGTTTCTCTTGAATGTTGGAACCTTTATTGTACCATTTTATTACGGTGTCCATGTCCAATTATGATTAAGAACAAGGAAATCATTTCTTCAACTTCCATGAACCTATAATTTTTTAACCCATCTTCAACCAATTTAGAGTATATATGGTTGAATATATGCTTTTCCATTTGAAATAGTTCATGAAACCGTGTAGAACGGCGCTACATCATTTCTTGCACCCATGAATGACTTGTTTGCTCACTTATTCTACACGGCTCTTTACATATATATGACATCACATATTGAGACATTAATGCAATGTAATCACTACTTGTTCTTAAATGCATACCATTCAACTGAGAATTTTGTCCACTAGGTGCAATGTAATCACTACTCATCCAAGTTCCTTTTTCATTCCTATCCCCACAGGCGTTATGGCTTTTCTCATTTTAATGCGATTTTCAATGCCCAATAAGCCAAATACGCTCATTAACTATAACTTTGATTAGAACCTCCCTCCCTACCTCAAATGAAAATTTATTTTTTAATAATGACTAAATTCCATAACTCAAACAAGAAAAGTGCAACAAACCTAGCTATTGTTTATCTTTTCACCAACATCCCCCTCCCATATAGAAGGTGGAGGTGATTAAAGATACAAAAACCATTGTTCAAACCATAAGAGTAATTAACAATTTGATTAGTAGTAGATATCACATTCTACTTGCCTGATGATCACTACTTGCTAATCTCTATGTATAAGAAATCTTAGATCGTCAACTACATGATTAATGGGGGAATGATATTCACTCTCCCTTAATGAGTAGTTGATCGCTTAGATACAGTTAGATTGTAAAAAACCCTCTTAAAACCCTTAGACTAACAAAGACCTAGTCCCTACAGAAAACCAATTAGTTCTGCATACACAGGAGGAACATTAGCTAGTTTAGAACTAAAGCTACAAAACCATATATCATTGTTATAGCTAATGTACCCTTCACAACCGCTTCTACCACTCGTTTAGACTGATCCATTAATAATTAGTGTACATCCGTTAGCACCTAGGAGCTCTGTATGAGAAACATTTGTTCATTGCTTTCTTGGGCCACACTTCTGGATGATGTCATGATCTAAACATGCTTTGAAGAAGATATATTTTGCACTTGACCTTCCATTGTAATCCTCTACTCCAAAAAGCTTATTACAATGTGAAACCCATATCTCCCAACACAAATAGCCAAAGAGAATGTTCCAAGATATTTTCTTAAATTTTTTGCAGCCATTTTTCCTGTCATATTCCATTTTAACCACTCTGCTCCTTATATGGAAAAGAACGTCTCCCACTTAGTATGCTTTACCATCAATCGCTAGCATTCTGCAGCCTAATCCTCTTGCTCACAACCATAAGGACATTGAGCTACCGTATCCAATCCTCATCACACCACTACTAGAAAATCACATATTAGCGAGGAAAATTAGCGACGACTTTGAAATTCCTCTCTAAACAGATCAATTAGCGAGGAATTTAGCAAGGAATATTAAATTCCTCTCTAATGTCTAAATTAGCGACGACTTATAAATTCCTCTCTAAAATACCCAATTAGCGAGAAATCTAGCGATGAATATTGTATCCGTCTCTAATTTCCCAAATTAGCGAGAAAAATTAGTGACAACTTAGATATTCCTCTCTAAAATGCCCAATTAGCGAGGACTTTAGTAAGGAATATTATACTCCTCTCTAATTTTTCAAATTAGTGAGGAAAATTAGCGACAACTTGGATATTCCTCTCCAAATTACCCAATTAGCGAGGAATATTATATTTCTTTCTAATTTTTCAAATTAGTGAGGAAATTTTTTTATTGTAATATTGAGTTATTTATATTCATTTTTAGTATGAAAATTTGAAGGGATAAAGAAGTTAATATATTTTATCTTTTTCAATTTTGAATGGCTTGTACACACATAACCACTTTCCTTCTTATTTCAATTTCCCTCCTATATTAAATTTTGGAGGGCTCAAGGAGCTCTTCCCCTCCTTATTTTTTGTTCTAATTGTTTGAATTGCAGAATGATTTCTGATGCCACTTTGACAAATATCGCTCAGCCTGACCACTTTCCTAATTTTCGCTGCCACTGACGAAGCCATCTTAGATCCCCAACCCTAACCCGTGTGAGAGCGAGAGCCGTGTTGTTGAAATCCCCAACCCTAACCCTCTTCGGTGGAAATCAAGGATGGTGTTCTTGAGGTAGAAATCAAGGAGTTCCTCTTCTAAATCTCAATTTATGGATTCATCCCATATTCCCACTACGATTTACATTTTCTTCTAGCTAGCTTCGCTTGTCTTTTAAGCTTGAGTTTGTCATTTACATTTCTTTCATGGAAACCCCAATGAAGTTCTCAAGCTTTAGAAGCCAAGCGGGCTTTGAGGCCAAGCTCCACAGAGATTTTTCTAGCTCTTACAGGGTTTTTACTTTCATTTTTCAGAGGTTCTTCACATCTTCCAGGTTCCAGTGCCTCTGCTTCACTCGTCTTTTTTACTGATCAGCGTCTCTGTGCGGCATCTTTTCTGCTCATCGACGTCTCTATTATGTGCGGTGCTGGTTCAAAACTCCATTGCAGCGTCGCGCCCTCAGTCACACATGCTTCGTTCAAGTGTGTTTCGTTTGTCTTAGTGCTTTTTCTTCCTGCTTCGTTTGGTCACACTTACTTCATTTTTGTTTATGGTATTTATGTCTTCTTCCAGCCCCTTCCTGGTCCGATTTTGTTGAGCCACTAAAAACCTACTCTCTTCCTTTAAAGCCTCACCTCCCTTTTCTGTCTCCAAGGATCTTGCTCATCCTCCAATTTCGTTCTTTCCATTTCATTGACATTCTCGCAGGTATACATAGCTTAATCACTTCATTTTGACCCCTCATTTTTCTAGGTCCGCGATCTAACTCGCACCCCTTTTTCAGGTTCTGTTGTTGTATAATTGTTCAAGGTTCAATTTTTTTCTCTTGCTCTGGTTGTTTAGGTGCTACATACTGTTTTACTTGTCTTCTTATCTTTTAGATCCCTCATTTCTGCCTCCATTTTTTGTCCATGAATTTTTTTCTGCTTGTGAGGATTTTCTTTTCATGTTTGAATCCAAAAGTTTTGGATCTTTCCTTTCTCTTGTAGTTTACATTGCCTATGGATCTTTAAGCTATATCTTATCTGTTAGTTGATTTTTCACCTAAATATGTTTCTTTGAGTTTCTCCCTTTGGTATTTTCTTGAATTATATAAATGATCAGTATGAAGTTCGTTGAGACAGAGTGTGAACTGTTTGGACCCAGAACAATCTTTAAGCGTGACTGACCAAGGGACTTTGAAACTTTGTTTCTAATCATCATTATATATAACATCGTTGCTCTAGGGAGCACCATCTCTGTGATTTTCTCCCTTCCATATACAAAAACACGTAAGTAAGAAGGGTTATTTTGGAGGTTGAGCTGAGGAAGTTGGATATATTGGAGGAGCTTAGATTTGAAAAAGCGTGTGGGGACAAACGTCCAGTTTCTATTCTGGATGAAATATATGATCTTTGGCAAGATGCACCGTGCAAGAAATGCGATGTTGTTGTTCAGAACAAGAGAATTGAAATAGATGCCAATTATGATACAACCGTGTATTAGAAACAGAAGGTGCTCGGTTTGGAGAAAATGTTGGAGGTGAGTGTCCAAAGAGAGCAGATACTTGCAGAGAAGTTGCAAGAAAGTATAAAGGTTCTTGAAAAGCAATCCTCACCTGTAGAAGAACTGCCCCAGATTCTGAAAAGTGCAGATCATTTCTTACCTTTTGTGCTCCAGAATGCACATGTGGTTATTGGTCATAAGGTAAATTACAATTAGTGCTAAACTTATAAGACAATCCTTAGCACGTGACATCAAAATTCATGAGGGAAAATTTTAATTTGATACGATGAAAGCTAAGATCATATTTGAATTTGGAATCCAAATTTCAATTTAGCACTGTAGAAAAAGAGTTTAAATTTAAATTTCTACTTGGTGCAGGTAAAAAAGTGTATCATGAGTTGTTGTTCGGTCTTGCCATTACAGAGATTTTTCTGCATGCACACTTATGCTATTTTGATTGGGATCTTCCTACTAGAATCACTCTAAAAACTACAAACATGACTAAACTTGTTATAGGTTTAACCTTAAGAAAGAAATATGTTAATTCTCATTTTTCAACCTTTAAAATTTATAATTCGGTTGGTAATTTATTTTGATAATGGTTATAACAATAATATCATTGATCTACATGGCTATGTATAATTTTTACAAAAGAATATGGAAGAGAACTCTTTGTAATAACTCATTGTAATTGTTTATTTTATTATTGTTAATTATTGTTGTTACCTAAGGACATAAGTTTCAAAATATAATAGATTTGATTCAATGTCTCAATAAAATTCAATCTTCATATTATTATTTATTTTTGATAAAAATTTATATTTTTTATATTTAATTTTAATCATTTTATATCTACAGTATTTTGTCGCATGTTTTATTTATGTTGGGTTTTTGTTTTCATAAAATTTAATAATATATTATTTTAATATACTAATATTGTTATATTTATTTCATTTTTATAATATTTAATAATATATTATTGTAATCTACCAATATTATTTTGTTTATTTAATCACATTTTTCATTTTTATATTTATTTGTTTAATACTTTATCTATTTGATTTAAAATACTCATTAAGGAGTGAAAATTCGCGTAAGGAATAAGCTTCCGGAAAATTCACGTCTGCTAGGGTTTTCTCCTTAGGAGGAGCCTACCGCTACTGCGACGCCGAGCGAGAGAGACCTCCGATGCCCACTGCGGCGGAGGAAAAAAGAGTGATTCCTTGAGCGCAGCTCGCGACAAGGACCAGGGAGAAGCCATTGGAGATCGGGAGGAATGGAGGATGATAAGGAAGACCCAAACAGGCGGAAAAAAAAGGGCGGTACGGGCCGAAGAATGGATGATCCCAGAAAAAGAGCAAGAGTCCCCCAAGTCGTATAGGGAATCCCCAATGCATAATGTGAATGCAAAGGCAGGATGGTGGGAATGGGCGAGATGTGAGGACGATGAAGATAGAGAAGACTACGGAGGAGGGACGGATTTCATGAAAGTCCTAAATCCAAATGATGGAATCGACGTGGATATGTCAAACCCACTATGCCCGAGATTCAAAATCACAGAAAGGGAACAAGAACGACTACTGAAACCATTTGCGAGAACACTGATCGTGAAATTGATGGGAAGGCAGCCAAACTACAACTTCATGGTAAGGAAACTGAAGCAGATATGGCAACGGAAGGGCGATATCGAAATTTTTGACCTAGAAAACGATTTCTTCCTCATAAGCTTTCAGAGTGTGGAGGACTACATAGAGGCCTTAACTGGAGGTCCGTGGGTAATAATGGACGCTTATTTGAATGTAGCAAGATGGAAACCCGATTTCGACCAAAAAAATGAGAAAATCGAGTCGATGGTGGCTTGGGTGAGATTCCTAGAACTTCCAGTACCACTGTTTGACAAAAAATTCCTGTTGAACCTGGGAAATGCTATCGGTAAGGCTATTAGACTAGATGCCATCACAGCTCAGAGGACAAGAGGAAAATTCGCAAGAATGTGCGTCGAGTTGGACTTGATGAAACCCTTGGTGCCAGAACTCGCAAGAATGTGCGTCGAGTTGGACTTCCAGTCCTTCAGCATCGAGTATGAGAGCATGGGGTTGCTGTGCAAAAAATGTGGAAGGTATGGACACTTCAGAGAACAATGCGAGGACATAATGAAGAAAAGAGAGGAAGCTACAGCAGACGAGGGAGAGATGCAGGCAGAGTTGGGACAAAAAGACCTGTGGAAAACAATGCAAAAAAGGAGGAGGCCAAGACGGATGGAGAATTATGCCCCAACTGTGCCCAAGGAATCCAGGTTTGCAGTGCTTGAAATTGAAGAGCCAAACTTGAACACAGCAATGGAAGAGGAGGGACAACACATAGTGTAAACGGAAAACAAAGAGAAGCAAGAACCTCGCAAAAGCTGGGGAAGGAGCCAGACAAAACAGATCAAGAAATAGTGAGACAAAGAAACAACAGAGAACCATGTTACCAACAGGAAAAATGAAAAAAGAAAATTGCAGTGGTATGGCACAATCAGGGGAGGATAGGATGGTGAAGGAGGGAAAGTTGAAAAGTACAACTCAAAAGGCCAACGAGGCGCTGAGCAGCAGAAGCCCTATGAAAATAGTTAATCACCTCCAGACCCCTATACAGAGAAGCTGGGAAAGGCAGGGAGGGCAGGAACAAAGGAACTGGGAAGCAGAAAACAGAAAGCCGAATGCAGGAGCAACACAAAGGAGATGGAAGGAGAATACAGACCCGGGAGAAGGAGATTACCTAGAGGAGGTGGAGGACACAATAGAGTGCTCAGACATGAATACTGAAGTGGCTACCACTCCTGCACTAGCTGAGGACGCCTGAGATAGGTGACACTCTAATTCCTTTTTTAATATTTGATATGAAAATATTAATATGGAATAGTAGAGGAGTAGCTAGCAAAGGCTTTGCTGCTGCCTTGAAGAACTTGAAGCAAAAGTACAAACTAGAATAGTAGTGATACTTGAGTCGAGGATAAGTGGTTCCATAGCATCAAAAACTATAAAGACTTGGGGGTTCAGTAACTCCATAAGGATAGAGGCTGAAGGATTTTCAGGGGGAATATGGATATTGTGGGAATATGATGGAATAAAGGTTGAAGAGATCATGAGAGATGACCAATTCCTACATTGCAGGATTAGAGCAGGTGAAATTAATTGTTTGGTTACAGCAGTGTACGGAAACCCACATGCAGATCGTAGGCAACAACTGTGGGGTAAACTACAATCATTGGCAGAAGGGATTGGGGAACCATGGATGGTAGCTGGGGACTTCAATGAGATCAAAACCCCACTACAGCAAAAAGGAGGAGGAAGAGTAAACGAAGCACGCTGCAGAAAGTTCAACGACTGGATTGATGACTGTGGATTAATAGATACTGAGGCAAAGGGACCTTTCTTTACATGGAAAGGCCCAAAATGGGAGGGCTTGGACAGAATATACAAGAGATTGGATAGATGCCTAATAAATTCTCAATGGCAATGCAGATTTGAAGATGTAGAGATTCGAGTTGCACCAAGAGTATGCTCAGACCACCACCCCATCGTGATTGACTTGGTTCCTGAAAAACTTACTAACAGAAATAGAGTCTTCCGATATGAAGCAGCATGGCAAACAAGCGACCAATTTACACAGGTGCTGAAAAACAGCTGGAAAAAAGACCAAGAAATGCACAAGAATCTACTCAGGTTGCAAGATAATCTCAAGACCTGGAACAAAGAAGTTTTTGGGAGGATAGAACATAAGAAAAAAAGGTTGATGAACAGACTGTATGGAATCCAACAAAGCCTAGACAAAAGAACAAATCCCTTCCTTGTACAGCTTGAAAAGGAACTGGAGCTCGAATTAACAAACACTCTACTACAAGAAGAGATAATATGGTACCAGAAGTCAAGGGGGAGATGGATTGAGCAAGGAGACCGAAACACAAAATACTACTACACAAAAACTCTAATAAGAAGGAGAAGAAACAGAATAAAAATGCTGAGAAACATCGAGGGAGAATGGATGGATGATGAAAGGGAGATTGCTAACCATTTTCAGGCATAGTATAGTAAACTGTTTTGTGAAGAGAAAAGGGATAGGAGATGGAAGCCGACTCCGCACAGGTGGGGGAGAATCACTGAACGTGAGCTACACTGCTTAAGCAACGGGATAGGTGGAAGTGAAGTGAAAAAGGCCTTCTTCCAGATGGGTGGCTTCAAAGCACCAGGGGAGGACGGCTTCCCAGCTGTATTCTACCAGAAGAATTGGGAAACAGTGGGAGACTCGGTAATCAGGTTCATCAAGGAATTATGGAGAAGACCTGAGCAAATTGCAGAGATCAACAGTACCTTGCTGGTGATGATTCCAAAAGTTGAAAAACCAGAATCGGTAAGCCAATTCAGGCATACAGCTTTGTGCAATGTATTATACAAAGGCCTAACCAAAGTTATAGTCAATAGACTAAAACCGATCATGGATAAAATTATCTCCCCTTACCAAGGTAGCTTTATACCAAAGAGAAGCATCGAAGACAACATAATAATTGCAAAAGAAATGGTACACACCATGAACAAGATGAATGGAAAAAGAGGATATATGGCTGTGAAGATAGACTTGGAGAAGGCGTACGACAAAATGTCTTGGAGCTTTATGGAGAAAGTGCTAAGGGAGGTTGGACTTGAGGATAATATGATCAAAGCAATTATGATGTGTATAAGCTCACCTAAAATGGCTGTTCTGTGGAATGGAGAGAAAAGAGAAGAGTTTTGGCCTTCAAGAGGACTAAGACAGGGAGACCCACTATCTCCTTATCTGTTCGTCCTAGGGACGGAAAAGTTGTCCCACATGATTGAAGACAGTGTAAGTTCATGGAAATGGGCAACACTGAAAATGGGAAGAAAAGGTACAGCCATTTCACACCTTCTATTTGCCGACGATTTGCTGTTAATATGTGAAGCCAACCTTAGCCAAGCATGTAACATGCTGGAAATTATAGAAGAATTTGGAGAAATGTCTGGGCAAAAAGTCAATGTCCAGAAAACAAGCATCTATTTCTCAAAAAACACAGACAAAGGGGTTCAGAGGGAAATTTCTAGCCTGACAGGATTCAAAAAAATGGAGGACCTGGGAAGGTACCTAGGAGCACACATAACAAAAGGAAGATCCACCAGAGCAAAGTTCCAGTTTCTCATAGACAAGATGCAGAAGAAACTGAGTGGTTGGAAAAAACAATCACTCTCAATGGCTGGAAGACTCACATTGGTACAAGCAGTAATAAGTCAGATGGCCACCTTCCACATGCAACACTCGCACATTCCTTCTGGTGTGAGACAGCAGCTGGAAAAAATCCAAAGAAAATTCATATGGAATGAAGATGAAGACAAAAGAAGGTTGCATACTGTCAGCTGGGATCTCTTATGCACCTCTAGGGGAGGGTACAGATTGAAGGACATGGGCTTGATGAACGATGCCTTACTGGCAAGGATAGGATGGAATGTAATTGCAAAACCAAATAACTTGTGTTCACAGGTACTGAAAGGAAAATATGGGAGAAAGTCATCCCTAGAGTTTGAATGCATTGTAAAGAGTAATGACTCAGAGGTCTGGAAAAATTTGGCGAGGCTATGGCCTCAAATAACAGGCTGCAAAAGGTGTGAAGTAGGCAATGGGAAAAAGGTCAGGTTTTGGCAGGATTGTTAGGTAGGGAATGACAAAAGATTAATAGAGTTCTGTACAAAACAGTTCGACGATGATGAATTAAAAGACACAGTAGATAAGATGGTGAAAAATGGGGAGTGGGACATGCCAAGGCTGGAAGGTGTGGTATCGGAGGAAGGAAGAAACTTTATTCTTGCGGCACCTCCACCAAATGAGGCTTATGGAGAAGATTCAATAAAGTGGGGCTTAAACCTAAATAACCAGTACATAGTTTCTGAGATGTATGAAAAGCTAAAGAATGAGCAAGGAGAAAGAGACGGGCTGTGGGGGAGAATATGGAAGTGGAAGGGACCTAAAAGGGTCCAGGTCTTCATATGGCTAGCTGCACATAACAGACTATTAACAGCTGAGAGAAGAAGCAAAATCCTAGGAGGAAGTCCTGAATGCCATAAATGTAATGGAGAAGTTGAGACTCTCATGCATGTGCTACGTGACTGTACGACAGCAAAGGGGCTGTGGACAGCACTTGGGGAACAAACCATGAATCAGACTTCCATAAATTACAGAACATGGAATGGTTTAGGTGGAATCTGGAGAGGGAAGACTCAAGAAAGGTCATGAGGTTTGGGATAACATGCTGGAAGCTATGGGAATGGAGGAACAGATGCTTGTTTGAGGAAGGGTTTAGCACCCCGGAGCAACCAAGAGAGATAGTCGAACATTATGTAAAGGAAACCAGGAGGATAACAAATGAAGGAGGATCTCTTGGCTCTACACGACAAGAAAAACACATCAGTTGGAAGGCCCCAAAGATGGGTTGGGTGAAGCTGAATGTTGATGGAGCATCTAAAGGAGATGGTGGTTGGGCGGGCTGTGGGGGCCTAATAAGAGGAAGTGATGGCAGATGGATGGGAGGCTTCTCAAGGAGACTGGGGAGGTGCACAGCTATCAAAGCTGAACTCTGGGGGGTCATCACAGGTTTGCAGCTAGCAAATAAAATCGGTACAAAGTGTTTAATTCTTGAATGTGATTCTATGGCTGTTGTAAATATTTTAGATGATATTAGAAACAATGCTGAAGTAGGGCCAACTTTGCTGAAAATGGCCAAACAGGAAATAGGTAGTCTTGATGAATGTAGAGTACAACATACATACAGGGAAGGAAATGGATGTGCTGATTGGTTAGCCAACCTTAGCTATACTCTAGAGGAGGTCCTAACTTTCTTTGAAAGACTACCCATATCTCTACACAGGTACCTGTACAATGACTTCGTGGGACTTGCTCTCCCACGCATGATAGTGATATAATTGATGGGCTTATGCCCCGTACTATTCACCAAAAAAAAAATACTCATTAAGGATCATACGGTTATTTAGATACTTTTCTTATTTATCTTACCATTCTCAACATATCAAATATAAAATTTTTTCATCACACCATTTCAATTCAAGTGCGTACCAAATATGTCACCACTTAAAAATTTTCAATTCCATTTCATTCAATTCAATTCCGTTCCATTTTATTACATTACAACAGATTCTTTGAATCAAGTAGCCCCTGACCAATTAATGCCACCCTAACCAACTATATCAAATGTGAAAATCACTATTGATGAGCCCTAATCACTTCTGTATAGTGTTTAATGCACGACACAAATGAGACTTGCAATCATATGTGGTTGAGCAGGTTGAATAGGCAAGGGATTTGCCTCTCATTTCGGATATTGATATTGCATGAGTATAGGGAGTAAAGCCGTCATAATATGTATGAAGTAAGCATGAGAAACAACGAGATGCTCATGATACAAAAAAATTCTAATAATTTAATCACCATCTATATCACTAATTTCACAACCAAATTCCATCATGTTAACATAATTAATATGATCGATATGAACTTTCTATAAATCAAAATGATTTGTGAGTTAATTTTCAGTGCAGAAAAATGTATAATTAGTTTACCAAAAAAAAAGAAAAATGTATAATTACTATATTTATGATAATTTAATTTTTTTGACCCCTGATATAATTCAATTTAATAAGAAAAATAAAAAGGGATCGCGCATTGTAGAAGACTAGAAGTTGACGATCCGTGTCCCGCGGGGGGGTCATCTTGCTGCGATTTGTTTTAGAGGGCAGCAACGATCCTTGTGCATTCACTTGGCGAGAATAACGGGCGGAGATTTTCATTCCCGAGATATATCCCCAAACAAACCCTCCAGCGATTATGTTGCAGAAAGCCAGACGACGTTGCGAGGGCACTGCCATGGGCGCTATCGTTCTTGATCTTAGACCTGGCCTTGGAATTGGTCCATTCTCACTTGGTAATTCACCGCCATATTCATTAAGCGCTTACCACTTATTGTGGAATCATTCATATATCCAATTCAATTGGCTTCCAATTTTTGTCGTTCTTTGTTTGTTGTCGGAGAATCTCTGATGAAAATGAAGGAACGGATTTTAAAATTTTCCGATAAATTGATCCGTTCGATTGAAGCGGACTCAGGAATATGACAATCTAGTATTCAATCTATATTTTCCCTCTACGGCTTGCTGAAGATGGGTAAAAATTGAAGTATTTTCTCGGTTTTGCTTTTTACTAGTCGCGTATGCCTCTGTGGATGTAGTTCGACTATTTGAAAATTGAAATTCTCTGTGGATATAGTTCAATCAATGGGATTGGAAGTCATGTCGTTCAGCCTCATGGTTGCTTTTCTCTTGTTGGACGGACTTCTTATCCATGGCTCAGCTAGCATGAAAATTCGTGCATATGAGTTGCCATTACTAATAGCACCCATAGATTGTGCTTATTCGTTTACTACTAATTACGCTTACCTTTTCAAATGCTGTTCAGGGATGCCCATATGTGAAGCATTTGCTCAGATAGAGCATCAGCCTAGCATTTATGATGTTGTCCATGTGAAGTATTTTGACGAGGTTTGTGACAGACGATTTGACTTAGATTTTTCTCATCTATGTTCACTATATACTCATACAACAATTGTCCGTAGTTTATTTGAAATTTCCTGGATTCTATATTGGACTATATGCGTAGGCAGGCTGTAATTCAGTGATGTGTATCTGTGAGACATCTGCCAGACTTATTTAATTGTTGGTTCAACCTCATGCGTGTGCAGGAACCCTTAAAGTCCGATGTTGTTATAAGCTTTCCCGATCATGGTTTTCATCTTCGGTTTGATCCATGGTCCCAGGTACTTGTTTGTATTTTCTGTTGGAAGCTACTAAACCTGCTTGGAAATGGGAGGAAGAGGTTGCATTTGTCTAGTTTAAATTGTTTTATCGTGTCATTGATAGGAACGATAACAAGCTTATTGTGGGGATGGACTGTAATTGTCTTTTCCTTTTTGGTAGTGCACCTTATTTGACGGGAATGGTAACCATGGTTAATATCTTGGTTTTTAACGTTGGGATGTCATGACCAAAACACTGAAGCACAATCAAATCAGCTCTATGTATATTGAGTAATTCAAGTTTGGAATTACGTATTTTGGGGTCATGAATTTTTGAGGACCCTCTTAAATAATTCCTTGCTTATTTTAGTTCACTGCGTTTGTCTAGAACATGTTTTATTATCATTGAGTGAATCTATATGAATGTTTGAGTTGGATGGGATATAATGAAGAAAATCATTTAGGGATTCTATATACGAAGATGATAATATATTTTGTTACATTGACGTTTACCTTCCTGTCAAGAAGATATTTTAATTGGATAATTGTAGCATTATTTTACAAATGTTGGTAGGGGATTGTCGACTATGTCTTTTTCCTCAGATAGAGCTGATTTTCAGTTTCTTTATCTTGTGTTTCTTATTGTACCGGTCAATTCAAGTTCTCATGTATTTCTTCTATCTGTTATTCCTCATACATGAGAAGGTGACTTTGTCATGTTCATTGACTTAATATGTGATTACTATCTTAGAGATTGCGCCTGATTGAGATATATGATGTGAAGAGGCTTCAAATGCACTATTCCACTTCTCTCATTGGGTGAGTCTATGGACTTAAGTTTTTACTCATCTTTTTTATTTATATGCGTATTGTTGACCATCATGTTAACTTCTAGAGGGCCATCAACTCTAGCTACTTTTACTGCTGTCTATGTACTCTTTGGGCCAACATATCCAGGAATTTTTGACAAGGATCGAGGCATTTACACTCTATTTTACCCGGTACATATTTTGTATTTGTAATCATATTCTTAAATATTTTTTATTCTAATTTTTTGTTTTATTATGGTTTTTAGGGTCTTTCCTTTGCATTTCCTATTCCAAGTCAGTATACTGACTGCTGCCATGATGGAGGTATTTATTTTATTTTCGTGAAATTGAAATTTCCCATTGAGTTTTCATATTCTAATTTGTTGACCATTTTGCTTTTTGTTTTATCATGGAAGTAGAATTGCCGTTGGAGTTTCCAGATGGCACTACATCAGTTACATGCCGTGTTTCTATATATGATAGTTCCTCTGGTAAAAAGGTTGGTGTGGGATCCTTAATGGATAAGGCTTCTGCTCCACCAGTACCAGCTGGCAGCATTTACATGGAAGAGGTTCATGTTAAGGTTTGGTTTCTTTTAGCCCTATGTCTGCCTACACTTAAAATTCTGGGGATCTCAGGGATGATATTATGTTGTCTTCATATATACCTTCTGTGAGCTTTACTTTTTTGCAAGCTGTTGATTTCTGATAACTTTTCTGCTCCATTTTACCAAGTTTCCTGCATTTCTGGTGTATAATTGGTTCTCTCTCTGTAATATAGCTAGGGGAAGAGTTGTACTTTACAGTTGGTGGTCAGCGAATTCCTTTTGGTGCATCTCCGCAGGCAAGTTCTATGTTGCATATAGTCAAGTCTGTTTTTGCTTTCTGATGGAGACTTGGTAGTATGGATTACCAAGTCCCACATTGAGTAGAATGGGATGCTCAATAGGATATTTAAGTGGGTTGGTTCTCCCACTTCAATAGCTAGCTTTTGAGGAAGGGTTTCCCATCCCACTTCGGTACACATCAATTGGTATCAGAGTCAGGCTTACGACCTCTCTGGAGAGGGTTATCCATGAAGGGTTCTGACCAGCAAAAGGCCGAGTGAAGTGCCGTGGAGTGCAACCGCTGAGACGTTGTCTTTCCATGGGGGCCAATTGATGGAGTAGAATGGGATGCTCAATGTGGTATTTAAGTAGGTTGGTTCTCCCACCTCAATAGCTAGCTTGTGGGGTAGTGTTCCCAATCCCACTTAGGTACCCATCACTTTCTCATTATCAAATTATTTTGTTGTCCTCCTTTTGTTTTTCCTGCTCTATTAATCCTCCCATTGATCCTGTATTCTTTTGTGTGAAGTGAGGTTAATGCTGTGCTTTAGTTTGTTATTTATTCTATCCATCTAATTATAGCTTTCTGTAATCTTCAGGATGTTTGGACCGAACTAGGTCGCCCCTGTGGAATCCATCAGAAGCAGGTACCATCAAGTACTGATTTTTTAAATGGAACTTAATGTTTTGCAGACTTGATACAGAAATCATCAGATCTAATTTGCAGTAATATCTGAAAATTTTAACGTCTATTTGACCTCTTTTCCCTTGTTAGAATCCTCAAACACAGTGTTAGAGCACCTACTGTACTTATGTAATGCTGAAATAACACTGAGCACTGCAACACTGATGTTAAGACCGTATGTAGCTTAAAGCACACAGTCGCTCAATATAACCAACAATTTTCACCTAGATACAGTTGGACCAAGACATCCTTGCTACTCAAATAGATGCACCTTTGACAAAAGGTTATAACGTCTCAACACTCGTGTTACTACTGATTACAACCAGCTTCATACATATCACAGCAATACAAAACACAAATCACAGATACTCAGCAATTACCCAAAACAAACAAAAATATCCAACAAAAAAAGGCAGCAAAAAAATGCCAACTTTCAAGAGGATGGCTTTCCACCAAAACCTCCAGGATTCTTCCAGGGCCATTCCTTTCTCAGCTTTTCCTTTCAACTAGTTTTTAACTACTCTCCCTACATCTTAATTTTTATTCCCTTCTTTTGCTCCTTCTCTTCCCCATTTATAGGCATAAACTTTTAGGTCCTTTGACCCCTGCTGTGTGGGTTGCATGTGTTTACTCCATCTTGATGTAATTTAACATTGGCCTGTTAAAAAGTTCCAATCTTTGAGCAGCCATTAATAGTAAATTTCTTGTTGCTAGCTCCACTAGTCTCCATTCCAGCTGTAGTTGTATGTTGTGACTAGTTCCTAGCGATATGTAATTAATCATCTCATCTGATCTTGTTATGTTACATGTAACACGGACAACTTTAAAGACTATAGGAATCAGGATCTGTCTAGAGTCGAAACTGTTATTTTAAACAGTGCTGATAGTTTGAAGAAAAATTGAATCTAATTGTTTCTTCTCGTTATCTTGATATTGAATGCTCCCTCTCCATGTATTATATTACTGTTCACTTGAAAGTTAAGCATTTCATTCTATGGAGGTGACAACTCTATCACCTTAGACAGATTAATGTAGTGAACTAGTGATATTTAACTGCCAAATGCTTTTGTAAGTATCTTATGGATGGATACTGAAATATTGATCTTGTAGGTGGATCAAATGGTTATTCATTCTGCCTCTGATCTCCGGCCTCGAACAACTCTTTGTGGGGATTACTTCTATAATTATTTTACTCGTGGGCTTGACATTTTATTTGACGGGCAGGTTTCACCTCATCCTGTTCTTTTAACTTGTGCACATTTATGATAATCTGGCATTTTGTGATGGATTTTCTTGTGTCTGTTGTTACAGAGTCACAAAATAAAAAAGTTTGTCTTGCATACCAACTACCCTGGTCATGCCGATTTTAATTCATACATGAAGTGCAATTTTGTTATCTATGGCTCAGATTGTAAGCTATCTTTTATTTGCAGTATTTAACAATGAACTTTTATACTATTAAAACGAGTCATGATTTTTTGCAAGGGAAGCTATAAGATCAATTTGATTTTCTTTCCAGCAGTTGGGGTATCTTTTCAGGATGGAAATGGCGGCAAACAGAAAGTAATTACACATTCCACAAAGTGGGAACAAGTTAAGGTAGTTTTATACGCCTATCAACTATTGTATAATTTGGTGAAGAAAATGTGACATGCTTTAATACCATTTTTCTTTTTATAATGGATCTAATTCATCTCTGAGAGCATGTATTTTGATCTTTTAGGAAATTCTTGGTGATTGTGGCCGAGCTGCCATTCAAACACAAGGTTCTACTAGCAACCCGTTTGGATCTACTCTTGTGTATGGGTATCAAAATATCGCGTTGGAGGTGAGTCATTCTTTATTCTTGAATTTTTACGGACCAACCTTTGTAATTATAGTTTAATATAGTTTGTGGCTTTGATAAGACTGCTAATCTAGATCCTGGTGATGATAGTAGGTAATGAAAAATGGTTATATTGCAACTATAACTCTCTTCCAGTCATAATAAATGCGGTACATCCTTCTAATAAGGTATCTTTCAATTGTCTGAGTTTTTCCTTTCTTTTTTGGGCAACAAATAGCACCAATTATTTTCTATTGCAGGTTGCTGCCATGTAATTGAAAATGCCACGAGCTAGTACAAGACCCATGTCTTTGTATCTCTCTGCTTCAGTCTAATTATTGTTCTGCTGCAATGGGCCAGTGGGCATCCTTAAGCGTTGCTAATTATTCTTTGTTCTTTCACTTGTTATGTGATTCAGCAAGGAGCAGCCATGTTAAAGTTTGTACAGTCTGTTTAAAGAACAAAAGTTCATTCTTACATATCATGGTAAGGACAAATAGTTGTACAGTTATGTGACAAATTGGACGTGTTATATGAACGATCTACATAGGTGTCATTTTCTATGCTTGCTGAGTTTATTTTTACTTCAGACACCCTTAATCCTAAAATAGAAAGAGTGGAACATGAATAATTCTAGACCATATAGACTCTAAACAATACAGCGATCATCAAGCCAAGTAGATTACAACAACAATAAAACCTTGTCCATTAGATATGGTCGGTGGGCACCAGGAAGTTTTTTGGGGGTTATTTTGGATGCAGAAGTTTTTAAAAGGGGGCAATTATGTTCTTTCATTAAATTGTCAAACAGTCAACCAATAGTTGACCAATATATAATGTAAATAAATTAATCAACTTTAATAGTTAAAATTAACATTTTAAACGGTAGAGGTAGTGTTATCTCGTTTTAAAACTTATAGATTCAAAATGGCTATCCGAAAACTTTCAAGCACCATGTGTCCATTGGAGAAAACTTTCAGATTATCTTTCCCTTTTCACATGTTAACTAAATAGAGTACAACGGAAGTGCTAAACAACACATGCTTTCTCTTGAATACGAGATATTGGTACTCTCTTTCCTGTGTTGTCTTTGTTAGTCACAGTGGTGATAAATGATATTTATTAGTTTTTATTTTTCAAAAATAATCATTATTTTGCAAATGATCTTGCGTGCCATGCAATATTGAATTTAAATTGTATTTTTAATATTTTCAAAACTAAAGCTCCAACATTGAATTACTTGTTTGGATGCGAAAAACAAAAAGATAACCTGCCTAATCGCTTTTACCTATGTTTTGCGGGACAAAATTCTCTCTTACATTTATCTGGTAGAATGCAAATAGTACACGGTTAAATCAAAGGCACTAAGTGGGGTTGAGCAACGCGCCGAGATTCATGGCTGTAGCTCTTCCAATGCCACTCGGCCAAGTGACAATAGTGGTAACTTGTCTCATTTGCGGCGATTAGCGTAAAGCCGTAAAGAAATGAAGAAGAATAAAGGAAACAAGGACTGATAGACAATTAAAGAATCGGTTCTTATTTGGCAGTGAAGGTATTTACAACCATGAAAGTTTACATCTGTTTAAGTAAATGATTGTCTTATAATCAAAAGTTCTAGTAAAGACAGACGAGATGCTATATTATTTACATATGCCGCAAACTACAGCTGCAAAACATTATCACTTTTAACTCCTAAAGCATCTAATCTCAAATTCTCAATCTTTAGGGAATAAGACGTACACTTTATTTACATCGACAGCAAATCTGGAAGCCATAATTTCTTCCATCAAAGTTCGTTTAACATGCCACTAAAAGAAGTCTCTTTTCACCAGCTTTG
>JANTPZ010085803.1:0-18083 GCA_025593235.1 Vachellia pachyceras
GACGAGATGCTATATTATTTACATATGCCGCAAACTACAGCTGCAAAACATTATCACTTTTAACTCCTAAAGCATCTAATCTCAAATTCTCAATCTTTAGGGAATAAGACGTACACTTTATTTACATCGACAGCAAATCTGGAAGCCATAATTTCTTCCATCAAAGTTCGTTTAACATGCCACTAAAAGAAGTCTCTTTTCACCAGCTTTGCTTCGGAGGTAGCCAATTGACAACAAAAGGCCTTCGAACCAAGAACGCAAGCTATCTTACAATCAGCGCAGAGGTTTAAAACGAACAAAGTTGTGCAATGCAAACATGCATGGTGTTGAATAACCAGATCGAACTCCTATGCCAGTGTACTCCTTAGTCTTGGCTTCTGAACCCCTCATTTGCCTAAAGATGTTTACATTTTGCCAATAATGTAACTGGCCAACGTGAGAAATGACTATTTTCTGCCCCCCATAGATTGATGGCGTAAGATACTTGCAGAAACTGAACTCATTAGTAGCATATTTTATGGCTGCCAAGAAGAAAAGAACCATTGTACAAAAATATGCTGCTGCATGATGCAATCCATAATGTTGTTAAGATGTTCTCGTCTCAACTCCTACTTGCTAACGATTCAAAACTGTTGCAACTCACAGTCCATTCATATCAAAGATTTGTTTTCTGTTTTGACGTTTTGTAAGAATTTACAATCTGTTATTCTAAAATATATCCCCAAAATCCAGTTAGTCTAATTCTACAGTCTCATTTGTATGACTCATGACAACCTTAGTTGTTAAGACCATTTAAAAGTAAGAACAAAGTTCATGATTTTCTTTTCCTTCAAGCCTGTGAGAATTTGAAGTAACTAATCATGTATCTTAAGCAAGTATGAAGTCAGATAGAGATTTCGAAGTAGTCAGAGAAAACTGACTTCTTATGCAATCTAACCTGATTATTGGAAGCTTGTTCATGTATTCTCTGAGGCTTCATGTTCAAATCAATCATGTTAGTTTCCATCATGGCATGGCCGTCAGCACCGTGTTTAGGTGCCGCATCCAGTGCTAACCTATGATTTTGTTGTCTTTCTCCCACTTTTACTTTAGGCAGAGGATTTGGTCCTCTTTTATCTCACAAGGTTCCAGAGGCAGTGACGCTGAGTTTTCTGGAAGACCAGTTTTATCTCCTGGAAACAACCCTTAGGTGCCGGCTAGCTAGGTTATATATTACACAAAACCAATGAGTGTCTTATCAATTCTGTTCAACGCCAACCGAACTTCGTGGCTACAAATCCAAAACCACTGTGGGTAGACAACTCCCGCTCTTCGTTCTCGCCCACCACTTTTTACATACCAACTTAAGCACACTCCATTACCATTTTATTATCTTTCCTAGTTTTTTTAGAGTTTTTATTTCGCAGTCCGCAGTACTTCATCTCCTACGACAAACCAAAATTTAAACAAAGGTACTCGTAATATTTAATAGTACTTAAAATATTACGATGTACAATAGAAAGATAATTGTCCTTAGAAACAAAAATACTTGCTTTGCTTCGGATTATAAAATGCAAAATCATTAATTTTGACCCATACCCTTATGATGTACACCTGTATATATAATATTTATATGAAACCATCACCGCATCCAATTACCGATCAGAACCTTGTTCTTTTTCATGAAAAGTTTATGGCATGCACCATGCCAACGACTTTATTTGTTGGCACCTCCACTCTATGATCTACTTTAAGGCGCAGAGTCCCATATAAAGAAAAAGAATCATCATGCATGTATTATATATTATGTCTTAATCTTCTTTGGAAAATCCCATAAAAAGAATCATCATGCATGTAGAAAATGGTAGAGAGATGTGACAAATATTGATAATACCATACAACATATTGGAAATTGTGCCTTAAGAGTCCATCATTGTGTTTTAAGCATTTTATTTAATGAATCTTTCATTTTAACTATCATAATCTTTGATTGTTTGTTGCGATAAACTATTATTAGATAAATCATAGTGATTGCACTAAATGTCCATTGCCGGTCATTCCTACAGGAGCAAAGATGAAATAAAACTGTTATGACTTTACAAAAGTATGAAGATGCCAATTAAAGTCATAGGTACTTGTAAAAGTACAATATGCTCAACCGAACAATTGTGAGAAAGCTACATGAATTAAGTTATAAGTTTGTCTCATTAACGACTACATTACTTTACTTTTGACTTTAGATTATCATGGATTCTTAGATGAGAATCGTTCAGCTTTGATATAGTTAGTCAAAAGTCACTTTTGATCGAGTGATGATAAAGACTATGTTTGGGCTTAGTGAATTTCATGCAGAGAAATATGAATGGTCAAGATAGAATTTATCCCTCACATTAGCATATAAATATTGCGGGGACCTCAATGAGTGAACATGAGAAATGTACGGTTATACTACAATGAAAAAGAAGTTCTATTTATATAGTCAGACCGCTCATGAATCAAGAAAGTAACTGTCATGAATAAAAGGATGACAATCTTTGTCTCATCTTTGACCAAAATATTATCTGGCAAAAATGACGTGATGTGGTTATACAATAGGTTGTATTGGTTTATAGATCTTCATATGAATTAAGTAGTCATAATGTTTTACTAGAGGCCATTTGCAACTTGTGAGATTGTATAATTGTTGATTAATTGCCAACTTTATATATGCCTGCATAGTTGCATACAAAATAACCCAACATAAGCTAAGATATCCAAATTCATTGAATCTAAAGTTTGTCCGAATTTGGTGAATAATCTATGGTGAGTGTGTGTATTTGCGTATATATAAATTCGTATATATATCGTGTATTACATATATGTGATAATGATATAATATCTTGTATTTAATTTATAAAGATCTATTGAATTTTAGATTTAATTTATAAGAATAGATTAAATTTGATAGAATATCTTGATTTTAATTTATAGAGATAAATTAAAATATAACCTCGTTGGCTCCTTATTTAGATTCAATAAATAGGTTACATTGGATCCATTGAACAAATTTAATTGAAACAACTTTTATTTAATGTTTATTATCGATAAAGAAGGCAATTAAATGTTAATTGTCTAATATAATTTAGATTTTGAAATTGATAAAGCTTGATTTCAAAATTAAAAATGATAGCTCTGATTAATAATAAATTAGCGGCAAGAGCTTTCCAATAACACACAAGAAAACCAAAAGGAAAAACGAGATTAGAAAGTTGATCCTAAAGTTAGATGTTAAGATGCTAGCACACTGTTTGTGTTGAAAGCTATCCGTGTAGATATCAGTTGAGAGAGTTAGACGGAGTCGTTTGCTTCTTGAAATTGAGTAAGAAAGGAAAAGGAAACACTCAAACATTTGAAAGAGTCTAATAAAGGTATACATCTGTTCGCCCTTTTTCTACCGCAAGTATACGGGTCACTTCGTAAAACTAGCCATTTCCCTCTTAATTAGTTTTAATGAAGAATCTAATGATTGTCTATAATTCACAAATATTGGAAAAGCTTTATCAAGTCAAAACCAACATCTATTTTCAAGAACCCATTCAATTTCTTGCAACAAGCTAGTGAAAATAGTCATTAAGTAATAATCTTATAATGGCAATACTATGTCAATAGGTAAATCTCTTTCCTATCAACAAACTCGCCACTCAACCTTGAGTTTCAAGTCTAGTATGAGTTTATCCAAATTCTTCAAATAAGAAAATTTCTCTCAAGTATCTTCTCATTCAACAAATCTACTAAATGGTGATCAAGCATTTATAGGCATGAAGCAAAGAATAAAATCAATATATAATCCTTTATTAAATGCCAAAAAGAAGGAGAATAACAAAGTTTTAATCCATTTAGAGGTTCAAGTAACCCTAGGCATGAATGCTTAGCTATCCATATGCATATACATAGAAAAACTAAGCTTAACAAGTGAAAACAAAAATAACTAAGGAGAAAAGAGAAGAAAAGAAGAAAATCCCATGTTAGAACTCCAAAATCTCTCTTGGAATCTCTCCCAAAGCTCCGAACCTTAGTAAAGAAAGGCTCCAAACAACTCCAAGGAGTCAAGAATGAATGAATTTCAGCTAAACCCTATGTTTTCTAACTCTAGAACCAGTTGCAACAAGTAAAACGCATAACTGTACAGACGTCAGACTTCGCTGGCTTCAACTAACATTCTTGTTGGTTGAAACATGTGGCACAAAGAACATTAGATCTTCACTGGCTTTAACCAAGATGTTTTATGGCTAAAGCATGTAACACAGAGAACACCAAGTCTTTCTTAGCTTCATGATAAATGATCTTTATTCAATCTTTGCTACTATAAGCTTTATTTCTTGGCCTTTGGATTGTATTTCACCCTTTACAAAAGAGAAGAAACATAAGTTATCCTTTAATCGACCAATTTAAATTCATGCATATTTTCTTCTAAAAACTTCTCTTTATACACATTTTAGCTTTCAAAGACAGATGAAATGAGAAGAAAATATGCTAGAATGTTATCAATTTCTAGGAGTTATCAACATCTAGTCACACAACTTAAACACCTTTAACAGATTTAATATAGCGATTGTAAATTTTAATATTCGTGTATGTCCTCAAATGTCATTAATGAAATCAAAATAAAATGATAAAAATGGCCTTATTACTACCACCATCATAATCTCCATTTCCTTCCCCCTCAAATTCCATCTTATTCTTCAAATTTTCTTCCGCCTCGCCTTCCTCTTCAAATGTGAATATAAAATATGCATGCTTCAACCAGGGAAAAAAAAA
This sequence comes from Vachellia pachyceras, assembly GCA_025593235.1. NCBI lineage: Eukaryota > Viridiplantae > Streptophyta > Magnoliopsida > Fabales > Fabaceae > Vachellia > Vachellia pachyceras. The sequence goes on from JANTPZ010085803.1 coordinate 4,777, forward strand.
TTACCTCTCGTGGCAGCGTTTTGGATCCCTCTTAATCTTCACGGTGTAAAAAACAAAGCCCTCATTATCTAACTTAAAGCTGCAGGAAGAAAGCACCATTGATAGCGGATGTGGAAGAACTTGACTAGGCAAGTCCATCGGCTTTTATATTTCAATGATTCAACCCAAGTTCCTGATTCCCTGAAATTCTTTGAAAATCGAAAAACTTCAAGAAACTTTTATCATCCAAATTTTGTGCCGAAGCTCGACAGGTTCCACATAAAAAGCTTCAATTCATTTTAATGAGAAACAATACTATTTTCTGGAAATGCTTAATATCTAAACTTAAAAAAAAACTATTAACAACTTCTCAATTCATTTTTGAAATACAAATTCATAACTTGAGATTATAACTTGGGAAAACGAGGAAAATGCATGTTGTGGGAAATGATTTTCCAAACTTGAAAATCTATTAACAATTTCTCAATTCATTGTATCAATTTCGGGATTAAAATTCATAGGTCGCATTTTTACCTTGAACATTTGAAAAAAAAAAAGTAGAAACAATCATTTTCTTTTTTTGGAATTGATTGATTTCTAAACTTCAAAAGCTATTATCAACTTCTCAACTTTTTAACCAATTTTATCGAAATCCACAACTCGCAATTTCAGCTTAAGCACTTGAAAAATTAAGAAATAATCATGTGTTTTTTTGGAAATGATTAATTCCTACATTTGAAAATTATTAACAACTTCTCATTTCATTTTACTAATTTGGAAGTATAAATTCACTATTTGAGATCTTAGCTTAAAATGAGAAAAAGGCGTGTTGGAGGAAATGATTAATTCCTGAACTTTGAAAGTTGTTAACAACTTCTCAGCTAATTTTATAAATCTCAGATTGAACACTTAAAAAAATGAGAAACAACCATTTTTTTGGAAATCATTTATTCCCAAACTTAAAAAGCAATTAACAGCTTCTCGATTCATTTTACCAATTTCGGAATTGAAATTCACAACTCAACTTGAAAAATGAGAAACAATCTTTTTTTCCGGAAATGATTCATTCCTACGCTTGAAAAGCTATTAACAACTTCTTAATTAATTCTACCAATTTCGGGATTGAAATTCACAATTATAAATTTCAGCTGGAACACTTGGGAAAAAAAAGAAACAATCATTTTTTGGGAGATGATCAATTCCTAAATTGGAAAAGCTGTTAACAATTTCTCAATTCATTCATTTTACCGGTTTCAGGATTGAAATTCATAATTCTTGATTTTACCTTGAAAACTTGGAAAAATGAAAACAATTATGTTTTTTTGGAAATGTGTAATTCCTAAATTCGAAAATCTTTTAATATGTCTCAATTCATTTTACCAATCTGGAAATATAAATTCACAACTTGAGATTTTAACTTGGGAAAATATGGAAAATGCATGTTATAAGAAATGAAAAATTCGTAAACTTGAAAACTTATTAACAAATTCTCAATTCATTTACCAATTTCAAAATTGAAACTAAGAACTTATGATTTCAACTCGAAACAATTCAGCAAATTTGCAATCAATGTAACCAATGATGGTTTCCGAATGCCATAAACGCCTTAACAATAAGCAAAACGATTCAACAACAAAGTAAGGGGAAGAACATTTCAAGAGACAGTGATGAGGACGATGGAGATGGGGGGAGGGAGAGAGAGAAGAGGAAAGTGAGATGATGTAGATGAATATGGAAAGAAAAAAGAGAGGAAAGAGTAAAAAGAAGGTCATTTTTGTCATTTTCATCTGATTTCAACAATGAGAATTTAGGTTCTCACACTTCAATGGTATTATCAAAATTTGTCATTCCTCATCGTAATTTCACATTTTTTCAGATTCTTTTTGCGGGATTTTCCCTTCTTCTTTCCAACCCCTTTAGTTGATGTCTTGTTATTTATCTAGTTATTTATAAAGGTTAAAATACATATTTAACAATGAAGTATTACTGAAAGAGTAGATTGAATAAAAATGTTTTGCGAGATGTTTAAATACACATGATCATTTATAAACATAGCAAAAATAATAACTCCATTAAACCTATGAAAAATGTAAGATAATTTATGGATAGGTGGTAATATATGTGAATTTTACCATAATATTTAATTTTTGTAGAGAGTCATCAATTCATCTGTCCACTAAGTTAAATGAAATATTCAACTCACAGTCACTCTCTCTTATCTCTCTTTGATATGATGTCTTTCTTCTTCCATCGGTCCTCTTTCTTTTCTCTCTTCATGCTTTTGCACTCTCCTCCGGTCCTCCTCCACTCCTCTCTCTTCAATTTCAACCACTCCTCCATGTTTTTCACCTCCAAAATCTCCTCATCTTCTTCATCTTTGCTCTATTCCACTCAAAGCACAATTTCCCTCACCTGAATGCTTCCGCCATCCACACCTTCCTCTTCACCCTCAATTATCCTCCCCTTTTTGATACAATTTCCTCTCCTACGCCTTCTACCTTGTCGGTGCTCCTCAACCCTCGCAGCCCCAATGGCATGTTCATCCTCGTCATCTATGTCGTTGGCTTCATCGACCTCACTTGCTCCCTTGCCCAGTCCACCGCTCCTCCTTGCGACTGGGTTTTCGTAGCAACATTCATTCACTAAGTCAAGCTTCGAAAGGGGAGGTGGTAAGGGTGGTGGAGCAGTGGGCAGGGGAGGCACAAATGGATTTGACATAGAATTGATTTTTGTTGCTAGATTGATGTCGAGAGTCTTCAATTACTTCTTGGAAATGGAGATGATGCTGGTGGGGGTGGGGATGGAGGCTTCTAGGGTGCGGTGGTGAAGGCCAGGTTGATTTTTCTCCTTGCCATTGTCAAAGAAGATGAAGCCATCTCTTCCAGATCACTACCCCTTCTCCCTCCTCCAATTGTCACATTAGCATTTGTTAAATCCACATATGCTGCCACACCCCGGACATTTTCACAGACTTAACGTTATTATTTTTACTATTATGTTTCTAAATGGTCATATCTATTTAAGCACCTTTTAAAATATTTTTGTTCAATTTGTTCTTTCAATAACACTTCGTTATAAAAAATACACATTAACTATATTTTGCAAAACATGAATAAAATTCTCTGGTACTCATGAAACAACAACTCCACCTTAAATTACAAGGGACAACAAATTTTAAGATCAGCTTATGTAGGTGACTATCCAGACCGGCCTTTTCTCAATTTCATTTACACACTAAATGATATTCTCATTTCAATCCTTAGATGTTCATCCAAGTAAAAGTTAGCTTGACCAGCAAATTTATTAATCCAAATTTACACGTTCAAACATCAAACAAAACATGTCAGAAGTTCTTGCAAACTGAGCAAAAGACGGTACATTTTATCCTGCTTGGTCTGCCTTTACTTACAAACCACACGCACAATTAATACACTCTGGAACATGCTTGAAATGAACAAACAACAATAACTTGAATATTCTGTGTTTGAAATCTCTTGAGGAGGCATAAGATGATGGATGAGGGGGACAAAAAGGAGTTAGAAGGAGAAGTTCAACAGGTCCATGCTCAAGCTCTCCATCATCACATTCTCCATGAACAATCCGCACTTGACCGGCGGCGGCTTCTTGAAGCTGAAGCTGTGGGCGCGAGGCTTGAAGGGGCAGGAGGAGATGGGAACGATTGGGATGTTGTCGCAGTTGCAGAGCTCGATCATGTACCCGTCGGGGTCGTGGAAGAACACCTGATCCACCTTGCTCTCTTCTTCGTCCCCCTCCACCACCGCCGTCACGTACCTCATCCCCAGCTCCTCAAGCCTCCTCTTCACCGCCTCCACGTCCCTGCACTGGAACGAGATGTGGTTGTCCTTCGGGTTGATCGGCCTCACCTCGGTCATGCATGCATCAAACTCGTCGCCCACCTCGGGGTTCTCGATCAAGTGAATCCCAATGCCGTAATTGTACAGCCTGTGCAGTATATAAATATTATGATCGAAGACTGAAACAAATTAATAAAGGGGAGATGTGTGTGTGTGTGTTTGTTTGTGTACGTGTGTGTGTGTGTAAAGTAGCTAGCTAGCTAGCTAACCAGGCGCCATTAAACTTGAAAGAAGAGGGACGCTTGATGAGAACGAAGCCCAAGACGTCTTCATAGAACCTCAAAGAATCCCACACCGATCTGCATAACAGCGACACATGATTCAGCGAGAGCAGGGGGAGTGCTTCCTGTTCCTGGGTGCCTATTTCCTCGATCCCCATATTTCTCTCTTCTGATCGATTTCTGTTCTTGCTGTGACTGTGAATCCCATTGCCAGAGTTGGTTCTTATATATAAATATATCAAGGGACTTGCACGGCCATTTTCAGCCGGAACTTTCCCCGAAGATTCTTTTGATCCATGCATGCATAGCAAGAAGATGATGCTGCACTCTAGCTACTCCTCATAAGCACAACATGTCACATAATTAAGCACGATTTTTCATGTTGTGTACCTGTTTGTTCGCTTCTTCTCATGGCACTTGATATTTACTCGAGTACACCCACTCACAAAACGCTGAGAAATTTCTACGATGCTTCCCACTCATTTCTGCGAAGCCCACTAGAGTCTTCCTGTTGTTTTACTCTTTCCCCCCTTGAACTGTATACTTCTTTGAAAATCGACCCTTCTATTGTGAAACAGATTATTATAGTATATATAGAAAGAAAATCGAATGTCCATGATGGGCGATTCTGCTCCCTTAATTTAAATCTCTTTTCTTATTATATAATATTATTGTTTGCAAATCTCTTTTCTTATTATGTCCATGATGCCACTACTACAGAGTATAGTTTTTACTTTTAAAATTCACGTCTTTTTTTTTTAAAAAAAAAGGGAGTAAAAAATGAAAGCATTGGCATTGTTGAAATTATAGAAACAGTCACGACAGCTTTAGGCGCCCTATCTTTTAGGTTTAGGCACCAGTTAAACTTTAGGCCCCTATATCTACTAATATAGGGTGTCTAAAGGGGCGCCTGATTTTACCTCTTCTTTTCTCACTTTCACTTAAATAACCTAGCCTCTGTTCTCTCCCCCTCTCGTGTCATTTTTCATACTCCTACACTTTCATTATTCGTTAAAGGCACCAACGGTGGGAGACCTCTGCTCATTATTCGATTCATCCACTCATCCAAGAGCTCAATTCTCTCCTCACGCCACCACTCCTCCAGAGACCGAAGAAGCTTCCTCATCCATCGCAGAACCACCACGCCAGCGAACAACTTCCTCATTCCATCGTGCCATCGGTCACTCGTCACTACTGACACCACTCGGCTATTCACCTCACTTCTAGGAAACTTCATTCAACTACACCCACACGTCCTCAACTCTCTCCGTCGTTGCCTCCTCGCTCGCTCCAACTCTCTCCGTCGAGTGCTGCGATTACATGTCTTCATTTCAGCTTTTGCTCATTCACACCTCCCAAAGATCAGAGTCGTTCTTCCCTTCCAAGTCTCCTTCTCTCTTTGTTTGTTTTCCTAGTAAATTTAACGATTAACTCCTTTTTCCATCGCATCATTTGCTCGCTCTTTACTATCCGTACATGATGCTTTGCTTTGCATTCTTGAATTATATCTACATTTTTCATTTTCAATTTTAATGTTCGTATTATTCGTTCATACTCTATTTACTCTTCGAGGTTATGGACAGTGTATGATGATATCAATATCTTCTTGCCATTTATGTAGAAAATCTTAAAGTTTTAAGTGAGAAATTCTTACGCTTGCAAATATTTTGTTATTGCGTTTGTCTCTATTGTCCTAAAGCGATTATATTCATTTTTTATGTTAATACAACTTTTGGTTAAAAAAGTTTATCTTTATTTTATTTTTGGTCTCTCAAATTTCAAACCATAGATCTTGGTCATTTAAATGGCAAAATCATTGAAGTTTTTATTATATTACATAATCAAGATTTTAAATAAAATGAAACTTGAGAGACCAAAACTTACGATTTGAAATTTGAATTGTGTTTCTTTGACACAAATGTACCTTTGCTCATTAAAATGACTTTTATTTATAACTCTGATATGTGTTTATTATGTCTGGACTTGATCTGGTGTATAAAATGAAATTACCTACTACAAACTGAATCAAATGTAATAAATAAGTTAAATAAAATTGAACAGAATGTTTTTTTTAAATATTCATATGCGTCCTATATTTCAATATAAGGCGCCGTAGGTATAGCCTACGGTTCTTATCTTCAAATATAGGGCACCGTAGGCTATACCTACGACGTCTTTCATGATATAGGGCGCTGTAAGCTTTAACTTTCTACTCTCATCACATACACGCCCCCGAGAAAGGGTGCCAATTAGATTAAAATAGGGTGTAAAATGTACCTTTTGTAGTAGTGTGTGATTCTTTTCTTCTTTACTACTAATATTTTTGTGCGCGAGAATAATTGCATAAACAGAAGATAATATATGCTCTTGTTCTACTTATAAGCAAGAAAGAGAAAATTTTAATTGATTATATTTATAAGTTGTGTGATTAAATTTTTCACATGAATATACAATTTTACCCTTAATTTATTATTGTGTAGACTTTGCACTTAAAGTCAAGTGTGTATATTAAATATGAGTAAAGTTGAAAAATTCAAAGTTTTTTCTTAGTTTTATATAACATATTGGAATTAAGTAACTAATGATTAAAATTGGAGGAGAAAAAGACGATTAAATATGTATAAAATATTCGAAAAGTTTATCAAAATATACCCGAAATGTACATATATTCTGTAATTAATTATAAAATATATACGTATTAAAGTGGTCATATTACTGGTTGATTATATTTGCAAACAAATAAATTTGAATCGAAGTGGTTTAATTAATTTTTTGAATATTTAATTAAACTGTATTTATATCATACTGGTAATAAAATCAAATTTCAAGAACATGTTAGTAAAAATATGATATTATTGATGGCATCGGCAATATCATTTAAATGGTCAAGACAGTGTCTAGAAATGCAAAGCTCTTGAATGCTGGAACCAGCAGAGTTCAAAACCCAATTCACAATCCGATAAGTTCAAGAACTTGATGGCATTTACCAATATATAATTATATTCAAGCACATGCAAAGCAAGGGGTGATGCAATTGAAAACCACATCCTTCTAACCTAATAGCACAACAATAAGGAATGCTCAACAGTTTCTGGGCATTTATTGCTGTGCAAACAAGAGAATTCCCACGCTTCATACATACGAGAGCCTCTCGAGCAGACAGGGCTCCAGAGCAAGCCCTCCGCCCGCATCAATTTGGATCCCTTCATACAAATCAAGAACAAGTCGGACCTTCATGATAGCTTCAGTTAAATGCTTGGTGTTTGGTTAGGAGCACTTGACATGCAAGAGGCAATTGAGCTCTGGAGAGGCTTTCCCATTAATTAGAAAACTAGCCTCTTGATCACACAGCTAGCTAGTCTATATGATAGTTTCATAGACGTGTTCTTATATTTATGATTATTGAAAGCACACATCGTCGAAAATTTGGACAGAGAAAAATAATCAGACAGCATCTAAGATTGCAAGTGGCTGATCGTGGGAATGAATGGGAAACAGCTGGTTCCACCTTGCGGGAGTTTTTGTTATTTTTGCATTTCTGGTTATCTCTTGTGCTGAATGTCCGCCTTTTCATCAGAGATGAGTTCTTTGACTAGATGCTGGACTAGTAGTTTTCTTAAGCCCAACGTGTGTTTGGGAACTCCATTAGGAAAAAGGAGTTCCGTTGGGAGAAATGAGTTTACGAATTTCTAGATAGCTTTACAGATTTTAAGATGGTTTTTATGAATTTCAAGATGATTTTTACGGATTTTGAAATGGTTTATCTCGATTTTCGTGCTCCGTAGGAACGGAATCCTCCAAACAAGCACAACATCATCCATCAACACTTCTTTTTCTTGTTCGGTATTTTCTTTTTTTTTTCAGAGCATCATTTGCATTTAGTGTAAAACTCATTTCACATATTTATCTCATAAATAATCTTTTACATTGCAAAAGCAACCGCTATCCTTAATCAAACAAGAACGATAACAATGGATTGCTTCACAAGCACAATAAAAACGGATTCCTTTGAAGCGGTGGACAAAAAGATACATGTTTGGTAAAAAAGTTAGCCACGACAACTTTTGGTAAAAAAGTTGAAGGTGCTTTTAGGGAGCATTTACAGACACAGTTCCCTGCTAAAAGCACGGAGGCCTCAACAGAGATTTTTCTAATGACGTGGCGATATATGAGTAATTAGATCCATCCAACGGCGTCTATGAAGAAATGCTCAGCTTGCCAATCGCTTCTCATTTCTCGGTCACCTTTCTCCGTTTGACATCCGAAAACTGGATCAGGCTACCTTGTTTCGTGACCTGTTTAACAAAACAAACGTAAGTGCCTTTGATCCTGATGCTGCCTTAGGCCAAGCTCTTCCTCATTCCTTTAATTCTTCTTCCCCTTGCTTTGCGATTAAGGTACGTTCCATCTCACGCTTCCCAATACGAAATATCTTTCCTTTTTTTCCCAACTATGTTCATGATAATCGATTGTTTACCTGGATTTTAGTTGCTGAAAACGTGAAGGTAGGAGGCAAGATGAAATTACTATCTTTCGTGCTTTAGTGCATTTGACGATCCAAGCGGGAATCTTGATTGATCTGTTTCTTTCCCCGGAATTGTGCTCATCCTAGCTGTTCATGATTGTATCTTTTTGTTTGGTTAGTTGCTGCGAAGGCGATTTGTGTTGAATTTAGGGTTTGAAAGAAGTTTCCGAAGATATTTGGTGGGCTTCACCCGCGGAATCTGATGGCCGCAGCTGCGGCTTGCAAGCGGGTGGGGCAGTTAGGAGCAAATTTAGGGATGAGCTTGATTGGCTTAGGAGCCTTTGGGGCCTCCAAACTTCCGTCTTCATCGGGTAGAATGTCTTCAGCTATCTTGCCCCTGTCTAAACCAATTTACTGTAGACACATTTCGCAATTGGCAAATTCGAACGGAAAGCGATTGTTTCTTGTCGACACATTAGCCCTTGTAATTTACTTCCTTTTTTCCTATTCAATGATTGCACCTCTGATTTCTAATTCTCAAGGTCACTGCAATTTGATAGTTTTTTTTAAAAAAATACATTGGAAGCTTGATAATCCTAGTTGGGTCTATAAAAGATTTTTTCCCTAGAATTTTTGCATTTTCAGGTATAATTGTGGCATTCTATCATTTTTCCAGGTTAGGAGACTAGAAGGTCAAGGTGTGCCGTCCAAGCAGGCAGAGGCTATAACTGCTGCCATAACTGATGTTTTGAATGATACTATGGAAAATGCATCTCAGTCATTTGTTTCAAAAGGAGAAATACAAAAAGTAAGATCCTCTGTTGCTACATTATAATTTTTTTTTGCTTTCCAAGCTTTTTATGAGGACCACATCAATTTTTGTCCAACACTTGGTTAATGTGGGATGTCTCTCTTGTTTTTCCTAGTGATCTTTTTGTAAGTAAACATGAAAATATTCAATACAAGATCTAATATTAGCTGAGTTGGTTCCTTTTTATGTCTTCAAGATTGAAATGATTCAAGAAGCCAACGTTTCAAAATTCAAATCAGAAGTGCAGAGTTCACAGGTACTCATTAATTATGCATATCTAGTATCATTCACACATTTAAGGGCATTTGGTTCGATATGGATGATGCCAATAGTGAAATTGCTGAGATAGAATGAAATCTTTTCCATAAACTGTTATTAATGCTGAAGATTTATTTTTTCCATAGACTGCTGTTGATGCTGAAGATTTATGAATGACATTTGTTGGTACTGTTGCGAACACTGAGTACTTATTGTACTGTTGCGAACACTGAGTACTTATTATCCTCTTTTCCAAGCAGCTGTAATACATTCTAATGCCTGGGCTGAGTTTCTATAAAGTGAATAGTTCTGTTTTAAATCATAAAATCAAATCTATTGCTTATGACTTTTGAATTTTGTTCACAATTAGTTCTTTCCCATATTTCAACATGTTGCGTATTTCTTTTTTCCCATTCATAATGTCTGACACTGATGCATCCATATAAGATGCTGAAGCAGGTTCTTCATTTTCGACTGTGATAATCTCTGGTTTTCACTTAAGAGTTGACTTTTAGTGTTGAGTAGAACGTTATGATTTTAGGTATCTCTCATATGTTTTAACTTCTATCACGCCCCCTAGTTAATTTGCTTTATTTGTTATATTCTGCTGTTTACAATTGTCAACAGGAACGTCTAGTTTAAAAGTTCCCAATGAAAGCATGCATATGATATATATGTAATCTTTGATGACTTAAAAAGGCAAAGGTGATTTTTACCAAGTATTAAGATGATTGGAAAGAGAATATTAGTATCTCATATTAAGATGAATGACGTATGCTGTATAGGATTTGTTCTGTTATACTCTATTTAGTTAACATCAATTTATTAGCTGGTAATCTCTTTTGATAATCACTGTACTGTTTGGACTTTACATGGTTTAGAAATTATAGAAATTCTTGTATGCACCTAGTGCACCATGTCACCTGCACACTGTCCAGTGAAAACATGCCACATTGCATCAATTTAATTCTACGTGGGTTGCCTCCCCTTTTCTGGTTCCACCCCATTTATGACGACACTGTCATTTCTCTCTACCCAATTATCCCAGTCAAGTCACATCAATTTCTAAAATTCTCTCTCTACCCCATTCTTCCATATTTTCAAGTTACATTTTTTTGTTTTTTCTCTGACCAATATCAACCCCATAAACCAATCTCAACAAAATCAAACCACACAACTAAGTTCAAAACACAGTCGTCTTCAACCTCAATGGGTCAAAGGTGCAAAGGTCGCAAATAGAGGAGGATCAAATAATCAGTTCACTTGCATTGTTGATTAACATTGTTGCTACCAAAGCTCGAAATTTCAGATCTCCTTCACTATCAAGTTCCAATATCTGATGCTCACTTGCGCCTAAAATTGTAAAGGTAGGTCCAAAAGTGTGTTCAAATCGGAAATATTTAGAGGGGGGATGAGGAGGATTGTGGAGGTGAGAATGCGGTGGAGGATAAGTGTTGACGGTTTGATAGGAAATAGACAGAGGAGGGATGGGGTGGAAGACTTGGTGCCGCCGCCGCCGCCGCCGTCAGCGATGCAAGGTGGTGAGAGCGAAAGCCAGAATCTTCAGTGAACTATGAATCCGCATAGGTTTTAGAAGATTGAAGAGGGAGGGGGTGGCAAGCGGAGCATAAGAGATGACAATAGTGGAGATGAGTTCCAGGTTGAAAGAGGTTTAGAGAGAGAAGAGAGTTGAAGGTGAAAGAGATGGAAGAATGGGGGTAGAGAGAGAATTTGAGAAATTGATGTGACTTGGCTAGGATAATGGGAGAGAGAAAGGGTAATGGCGTCATAAATGGGGTATAACTATAAAATGGAAGATGATTAAATTGATGTAACATGGCATGTTTTCATTGGACAATGCACAAGTAACTTGGTGCACTGGGTTGCAAGAATTTCTCTAGAAATTATTCTTGTTTCCTTTTTTCTATTTTAGGGTGTATGAGAATAATTGTTTTAATCTTATCCTCAAATGTTATCTCCATTAGTCATGGTGGGGACATATGATTTTTGTTTTTCTTATTCGAAAAGTAATGCCTTTTCACCTTATGCTAATAAGACTTGACAACGGGAAAACATACTTTTGCTTTATTGCACTCTTGGCTTCACTATTAGTTTAAATGAGTTATAGAAACAACTCTTTTAATGGAGGGAATATATAGACGGGAAAAATTTTCTTAGACCCGTTAAGTCATTTTTATAAGGACACCATGCTCTTCGTGTGGGAATATCTTTGTTGCTTGATTGTTCTCAATACTACCTTAATTTCTTTACCTTAGGCCCTGTTTGGTTGAGGGTTTTTTGAGAGGAGGTTAGGAGAGCGGAGGGTTGAAGTGGGGTTATGTGTGGTTGGTTGGAAAAAATGAAGGGGAGGGTAGGGACATAATTTTGTCCTTTTGTGCTCCCCTCCCCTCTTCTCACTCCCCCCCCCCCAAAAAAAATTGGGGTTTCTTTTGGGGGGAGGGAGATTTTGCTTCCTATCTGGACAAAATTACCCATGGTATATTTTCATTATTGTAGTTTAATCCTTCTGCTTTATCCTTTTTTTCTCCGTTTGATTGAGGCTTTGTTTTACACAAATAAGAAACCTCGACATCGTTCCTGATTTTTTAACATTCCAGTGCAGCTCTCTCTTTTGATTCAAAGGTTTTTTTCCCTCTTTTCACTTTCTTCCTACGCTTTTCTTACGAGACCCACATGTAACTTCCGTTTTCTTCACCTCTATACTTCACACACACACACATATGTAACCTTGAGTTTTTTTTTTCCATTTTTAACTCGATTTTATAATTTTATGATATTTTGGATAGATATAATGTTTACAAAAGCATCTTAAAAGTAATAAACTGATATCTTAAAATCAGTAAAATATTTATCATATATAAAAGTGAGATAATAAATTCATGAGATTCAAAAATTAAAAAATAATAATTTTAATATCAATATTCTAAAATGAAGAATCAAATATAATTAAAATGATGACGGTGGATTTGTCAACTTTTAATTAACTGCCCTCCTCTCCACTTCTGAACCTAACAAGAAACCTCCCCTCCCCTTCCCTAACCCCCCTTAATTAAACTCGCCCAACCTACTCTCGGTTGAACCAAACAAGGCCTTAAGGATGAAAGTTCTTGCTTGCCTAACTTCTCATCAACAACAACAAAGCTTTACCCCACTAGGTGGAATTGGCTACATGGATCATTTGAATCCTATCCATTCTAGTATGATCACACATCCTTCTCAACATCCTCATCTCTACTACCCCCATTTTGTGTTCTTATTGTTCCTTTAAAGCTTAACATTCACTACCATATAGTATTATTAGCTTTATAGCAGTGCGATAAAACTTTCATTTTACCTTTTTAGATACTTTCCAGTTACAAATAACTCCATAACCTCCATTTACACCATTAGCTTGTCTAACTTCTCATATCCTAAAAAATTTGTTTTGCAGGGCCATCATTTTTCAATGTTGCAACATGAAACTGAGAAGCTTCGGAATGATATAGAGAAGATGCGTAGTGAGCTAAGGTTTGTTATATGGCGGTCAATTTTGATAAACTTATGTGCTTGTGTTTTATTTTCTGGTCTCATGATTTTTAATGGGCATTCACATTGGTTGTGATGCAGATATGAGATAGATAAAGTCACTGCAGGGCAGCGGCTGGATTTAAACCTTGAAAGGGGGTGGGATTTAAATT
>JANTPZ010085804.1:0-13339 GCA_025593235.1 Vachellia pachyceras
TGATGTAAAGCAGGTTCAACCTATTTCGGTTGAAGCCAATCTATCATGTTTCCACCTCTAAAGGCAAAACACCATATTCAATGCCCAAAGAAGCATGAAAATACCTAATTTTTTACAAGCTCTCTTTTTAAGCATAAACACACATGATAACTCGTATACAATATCTAAGATCGCAAGTAGTATATAGAAGATGAGAAATACTACAAATTAGAGGGGAAAGTAAGTGAATATAATACTTCTTACAATGGCCATGTGGGGACCGTTGGCTCAAATGGAGAAGGCATGTGGTTGGGTGATGATCAGAAAAAGATTAATAATGCAAATTCTTGTTCTTGCCTTTCATTATGGCCAATTATAATATGGGTGCATACATGAATATTTTTCAGGTACGAGTTTGGCATTCAATTAATTTCTGCTGCCCCACGATATAAATCTCTTGGACTTGCACAGTACTGAAAGAATCTGCTTTTGATCGCCATGAACTTTAGAGCAATTGGTTTCAATTGGATGAATATATAAATAACAAGTTGTGAGATTGATGAAGGTAGGTTTGGATTTTATGGACAAATTGTTAACGATGAATAGTATTTCAGGAAATTGGTTTGCTTTCAGGTTCGTGGCCCCCAAAAAAAAATGTTAATTAAGTTATTTATTTTTTATATAGGCGTGTGTATTGTTATTTAATAATTGCATGGGAAGTTCAAAAGTGATCGATGAGCAATTATTTAGAAACATGTTGAGGACAAAAGAGTCCAAACAAGTCTTTTGTGTCAGCTCCTAGGGAGGGAACGACCTTCAAGTTAAGCTCCAATTAGCTTAAAAAAAATATCTCTAACCAAGTAGCTATATAATTTATTTACGAAAACTCAAAAAATTAGTAAATTAATACTTTATAAAAAATGTGTGTTAGTTTCTTTAAAATGCCGTCTCTAATCATTTACATTATAATTATTCATTAGCTCGAAATGTAATATTAAAAGGAATCGATAGTTTAATTAGAGAAGATTATAAATTTGGGTGATAAAATTGATTGATTATTGTATTATATTTAATGAGGATTAAAATAAACATCCATTAAGTAATTCTTATATTAAGGATCGAAAGAAATGGTGCAAAAAGGGTTACAACCCAATTTTCTTATGTAAGTTTTTCTTGAAAGTATGAAAAATGATCAAACTGACCCCAATCGATGAAAAACTAACATTTACTTTAAGTGTTTAAAAGAAAGTTTACTATAAATACGTATGGCTCTTATGTGAAAACTTTCGGGGTAAAATTAGATCTTAACAAAACCTATATAAAAATGGCATTGCCTATATGTATATAATAGGCTTGATAGCGTTGAAGAATACGTTTGTGCAAATCAAGATAAAATTTCTCTAATATATTTACTTTATAAATCGTAAATCATATTGGAAGAGTATATTTTACAATTAATTTAAATTGGCCAAAATATTTAAAAAAATTAAAATTGATTCATGAATTTATTATATTGTTTGGGCCATAGTGATTAGTATATATTGCTGGCCCAGAAGCCATTTGGGCTCATTCAAAATGAGCCCATAGTAAAGCCTCATTGTGTTTTATCACATGTATTTGTACTAGGGGAGACATATTTTTTTGGTGAACGCTGATAGGGAAGACCTTGTAGTTCAAATTACATTTGGGGAACCAAATTATATTTAGGCCCACCTCAAGTGAAAAAAATTAAAGAATATGTTTCACCCATTTAATTTAATTTTTTAAATTTATAAAGTGTATTTTTAATCCTTTAATCTTAATGCTATTAGTTTTATTTAATAGAAAATACTAATTTTAAGAAGTTATCCGATTTTGCAATTAAATTATGGCAAATCATGTTAGAATTTTAATTCTTCAACATAACCATTTTTACATTTTAAAATTTAAGCATGTTTAAATACACTTCATTAACAAATACACAGACACTGCCATGAAATTTATTGTAAATTGATAGGATAAAAAATGTAACTTACTTGATCTAAATATATATATATATCAACATATGAAACAACATTTCATGAATTTCCCTGAAACTAAAGAAAGCTGAAAGAAGACAAATCAGAGGACTAAACTGAGAACAGAAAAGGATTACATACCTCATCAAAAGAACACAAATTTTCTAACCAAAAAAAAAAACAGAGGTTTCTCCTTAATTATATTTACTATTTCACATATAAACATTATGAATGGCTGAATCATGCATCCTTCAAATCTCAACTCTTCAATTCCTCCTAATAGGAAAAAAAAATAAAAGAAAAGAAAATTTCATTCACACCACAAATCCCAGCTTCCAATATAATTACAAAAACTAGCCTATATTACTCTCTTTATGGGTTCCCTCTTAGAATTACTAACAGAGAACAGTTTCTTGAGAACCTTCACAAGCACCACCATGCCGGGCTTATTGTTATTATTATGACGACTCCGATTCTTGTTACCACCATTGTTGTTGTTATCAGAAGGAAGAATCAGAGCACCAGAAACATTACTATTCCTTGATCTCTTTCCCACTGTCCTGAATTCAACCTTCTCTCTTGAAAAAGAAGAGGAAGACGACGACGGTGATGCATTATTAACTCTTGAAGAAGACAATTCTTCATTGAAATCTTCCCACAACAAATCCATCTTCTGCTTCTCTTCATCATCTTCTTCGTTTCTCACAAGTCTGCCAATCTCTATACATGAGAAGGTCTTCCTCTGGCCTTCTCTGATGAGACCTCCATGGGGATTAGGAGAATTTGCAGGAGATAGATTCCAGAGAGGAGGAGAATCGATGGAGAAAGAAAAAGAGTCATTAATGGTGGGGAAGCTGAACTCTTGATCTGTACCCATATGAACAACAAGAGATGAATAATAATTAATAATTAATTAATAACAAGAAGAGCCTGTGGAATGAGGGAGAGACCGATATGAATGATGATGGGTTTGCGTTAGGTTTGGTGGGGGACCTATTGTGGTAGTAGTTGTGTTTCTGAGGAAGAAAGGTTTAGTTCAACTGCTGCAGGAAAAAAGAAAACCTAAACTTCCTTGTCTCTGCAGAAAAAGAGAGAGAGAGAGAGGGAAATGGTTTTGAATTTGTAACTTCAATTCACAACCCCTTTCCTTCTTCTTCTGAACTTAGATTTCCAAGGAAGATCCTGATTGGTCTCTCATGGGCAGGACCAAAAATCTTTGATGAAAACAAGAAAAAGAGGCAAAAACTAACACCCCCACTAATCAAGCTCTCTTCTTTACTTCATAATCCCTCGTGATCAAGTGTCTAAATGAACCACCTACTGTTGTATCCAACAAGAACAGAAGATTTTGAAGAATGTCTACTTAGATTAAGGGTGTTAAGACACACCTTTGAGTAATATAGATAGGAAGGTAGATGCAGGACAACGATGCTGTTGTAGGATTGGGATCGGAGAGGATAGGGTAATCAAAATAAGATGCTTATCATCGGCGGATTGAGAGGAGGAAGTGGTGTGAGAGATTGTTAATTTTCCATTAGCATCGTTGACTCAGTGACTCTTGTGAAAGTGATATGCATATGGGGGAGTTACACTAAACCTCAACCAAAGATAATTTATTTTCAATTAAGACCAAAGGAAATTTGAAATTACACTGTGGTGTTAAATGACTGAGTTGAAATTAATTTTGATGGTAAATTACAAAAATGCCCTTCCTCTGAGGTGTAAAAGCGGGTCTGTCTGCTTGCAAAGCTCATTTACGGACTCTTGTAAATTTTTTTATCAGTGGTATAAAGTAAATTATTACTTGTAAATTCTTATATGAGTACTTGTTTTCTTGCTAGATTACTTGTTAAAGTGTATATACGCACTTGTAAATTCACCTATGAAAAAACAATGGAATGACATTTTGGTCATTCATTATTAAAACATAGTTCCAATCGGGTCCATTGATACTGCAGTGTAATTTAAGAATGTTGTGATGCTTATTTCAAATAAAATATCCTCAATGGGAGTTTACTAAAATTCTCCCAATGTATATTTGCACAACTAATAGAGCCTCCCTATTTATTTGCTCTCTCTCTCTCTCTCTCTCTCTCTCTCTCGTCATTTCCAACATGACACGTTTGGTTTGGTGGCAGCTGGATTAGGGTAAGCAGTTAAGGTGTTTGTTTGGAAACACTTAACTCTCACCCAGAATTACGTTTAACAGTGTTTTTTCGTAAAACGAGATAATCTCCTCTACATATTTATATTGAATTGCGTAAAAGTACTTCTTTACCGCTTTTCTAAACGGACGTGTTTTGTGTCCAAGGCAAAAAGTTGGGTTTTGACTTAATTTTCTACGTTTGAAAAGGAATGGAATTGGCTTGATGATGTGGCCTGTCCGAGTTTATTGAAGTGAGGGGAAACAAAAGTCGCACTTTGTTGGATTCATTGGACATGACCTGGGCGCTACAGAGCAATGTGGTTTTCACTTTTCACCTTTTTGTTTGCATCCATTTCAGTTTGTACTCTTACTTCAGTTTATCATAATTAAATGTTATTATTTTAAAATAATTGGTTTGATTCCGACTTGACCCTGATCTGATCTATTAACTCTTGAACCACTAACTTGATCGGTTCAGTGCTCGGTTCGATTTTTTGAACATTGTTTAATTGTGAATCAATTCCTTTGTTTGGTTATATTTATTTGCTGCCATGCTTTTAATGAACTTATCCATATTTTACCTCTTATAACCCATGCTAGTATATTTATGAATTATTTTTTGGTTACTGAGACTTTATATTTCATCCGCTGATTCTTAACATTTTCAAGAGATGACCCCAGTATCAGTAGATGAGAAGGAAAAGAGCGGAGACCTAACATTATGTCAAGTATTTGTAGAGCTTCCTCTTCTTTTGGAATATTAATGTGAAAGATGTATACATTGTCATATACTTTTAGCCTAGGCATACTTTTAATATTAGCTGCGTTTGGTTTGGCCGTTTGGCCAACGGACACTCTTACCGAGACAAAATTCCTCTCACATAAAGTACCTCGGAATCTGTGTCCGTTTTCCCAACGGCCTTACCAAACAAAGCCAATATGTTACTTACCTAGATGTTGATGTTACGCTACTAACATGTTGGTAGTAGTTTATGATCTGTGCATATGTCATTTGATGAGGTTTTGTTGATAGCCATTATTTTCTATACGGAAAGTTTCAATTGTTGATAATATATTTTAACGTTGGAACGACAATGAATCGTCTCTATATTGAGGTGATGGATTATAAAATCTAAATTTTTAATTAATGAAAATGTTGTTTATTCTGAGGTTTAATTTCATTTACAATTAACGGTAAATTACAACGATTTAAAACTTCCGGTGCTAAAGCATCCAAAAAAAATTAGGTGATCGGTGTAACTGAGTGAAAACTTGAGCAAATTTATATTTTAATCCAAAAAGAGTGCTTTATAGGATGCTAGCACAACCGGACTCTCACTGCCTCGATCTATCTCGCTTGCTTAATCCATATTGCTTCAGGAGCCTGCAGGTACATTAACAATTAGCGAATTCATTATCACACTGTAGCGCTACTTCTTCGTATACCTATTTTCGCCATGAAAACACTAGCTATAACTCTGTTCCCTGCTGCTTATCCTCAGCCTTGTTACCCTTGCAATTTGTCTCTTTCTCTACCATCCACAACTCATAAGTCCGTCTCACAGGTCACCATTAAGAAAACTGAAGCTCGGAAGGACCATACTGGAGTTTTCGCCGATGAGTCGTCTTTTCTTACTCGGTCTTTCCGTCAAACACATGGTGAACAATCCCTGCCCGAAAGTGAATGTCACGATAAGAGGGCTAGTAAGAAAAGGGTCTTCTTTTTAGATGTTAATCCTCTATGCTATGAAGGAAACAGACCCAGCTTGTACTTCTTTGGTCGATGGGTCTCTCTTTTTCTCTCTCAAGTCAGTCGCAGAGACCCTGTTATTGCTGTAAGCTATCTCTCCATCTCCATGCATTCTTACCCTTTTGTCATAATACATGATATACCCCTTTGTTGAAGGAAAATTATTTGATACCTCACATTGCTTCTGGATTTGTTGGTAATTCATTGAATTATCCTAGTATTTTATTAAGTCATCATGCATTGCCCCATTGATTGAAATTTTGTTTACCAAGTATGATATATAAACTTTGCTAAAAAATTTTGATTTATAAACCTTGAGTAGCTGAGTTTTAGTTTTAAAACCCAAAAGATCGAGCTTTGAAAATTTTGGCCGTATACAAGGTAAGTACGTCTTGTGTGATAGAATCGATTCCATTGGTGGCTGTCTGGCTGATATCACCCTGCAGAATTTGGTGCATGAAACAGCAGAAAAGTTTATACTATTTTAATCTAAAGATATGAAAGATTAAATTGTTTTGGGCGTGTGAGCTGTTGAGAATGAACAAATGTTGCTGTATAAAGTTTTAGTTTGGGATGGAAATCTTTATTACGTTGACTTTATCCTATATAAGCGTTACTGTCTTGGCTGCGTATTGTCTTGGTTGGTTCATGGGGGGTGGGATGCAATGGTTTTCAATCATAAGCTTCTTTATTGTACCTTATCTAAGAGAGTCATTTTTATGGCTTCTTTTTTTGAGGGGTATCCCTGGTGAATTTACGAAGACACTAGAAAGCTACTTTAAGCCAGTTTCATTATTTTTCATCTCTTTTTTCTGGAAGGATTTCTTTTGTTTCAGTTGTTGTACTTCTTTTCGCTTCTCATTAATAATTCTTTATAGAAAAAAGATTCTCATGAATTTTTTGTCCATCTATCATCTTATCTTTTCTTTGTTTGGCTTTTGGGGCTTCTATTTATTTATTATTAGAATGACACAGGTTTTTGATGGAGAAAAGGGTAGTGAGCATCGTAGACAGCTGCTACCTTCATACAAAGCTCATAGGAAAAAATTCCTGCGGCACTTATCATCTTCACAAAGATTTTCAAGAGGCCATGTTGGGAGGTCCCATCAAGTGATCACTGATGTTCTTAGAAAATGCAATGTGCCAGTGAGTGGTTCTTTTTCATCACTGTCATTCTATTTCTTTTGTGCATTTCATTTTTAGACATGTTTCTGTGTGATTTTTATCTTCTAATAATATGCTATGGTTCTCAATCATGGTCTGTTCTGAAACTTACTCTAAGGTTAGATTCTTAGCATAGTTTCAGCTTCCATGGCCTGTACAGCACTGAAGAAGTTAAGACATTCATTTACTATGATGGATGTCACTGATTTGATGTATTTTAATTTTTAAGAATAGATATTTTTCTGGTATCAAAGGAGCTAGATGTTCTTGCAAACTCTGCTTCGTCATTCCTTTTGACACACACATGTTTTGATGATATTGGAGGGGAGTTCGTTTATTTCACAGATTTTTGTTCTGCATGTCTGTTGGAACATATTCGGTCTCCAACTCGAAATTCAATAATTATTGATGTTTTATTAACTCATTATAATAGAATTCCTTTTCGAGGTTGCTGTACTTTCTGACTGTTTGGACAACTTTCTTGATTGTGCTTCTGAGTACTTATAATGGTGAAAGTTCTGAGGGATGATGGTTTGATGTAGATAAAAGGATCAATGCAGACTGCTGTTATCTCCCTTTCCTCCACCTCTTCCATGAAGAAAAGATTGGGTTTGCTTGGCAAGACAACTTGTTGCTGACACTAATAATTAATAATTTGTCTTACCTGCAAGACTTGTCAATTCATTTGACGCCTGTCATCCATATACAGCTGCTTCCCTGATTTCAGTTGTCTTAATTCATTATTTTGTTCCATCTGAGGATAATAATATTCTAGATATGGATCAGTATGAGTGAAGTAGATGACACTATTTACTTCTCTAACATTTCAATAGAAGAACATGAAAATAATCTTTTTAAAATATTGATTTGATATTATTATTCTTACTCCATTAATTAGTTGGTGTAATTGTGCAGGTGATAAAAGTTGATGGCCATGAAGCTGATGATGTTGTTGCCACACTTGTCGGACAAGTTCTCGATAGAGGCTTTCGGGTTGTCATTGCCTCTCCCGATAAGGATTTCAAACAGCTCATTTCTGAAGATGTGCAAATTGTTATGCCTTTGCTAGAGTTAGAAAGGTGGTCCTTCTACACCTTGAGGCACTATAGAGCTCAATATAATTGCGACCCACAATCTGATCTGAGCCTTAGTGAGTATTACTAATTTATCTTATATGACAACGATACTATTCACATCTTATTTGAGACACATCAATCAATAATGTAAAACACTATAACAGCCCTGTCAGCTTGCTAATTTATAATTTCTATATCTTAAAAATTATTTGACTTCTTTATTTTTTTTAGCAGCATTATAATTTAATTGAATTAGATGTCTTTGAATGGGCTTTTAATCAGCGAGAACATCTACAAGTGCTCCATTCTGATCCAACCCTCAGCTTGAGGGACAAGGTTATAGTTACAGAGATATAATTGTAAATGAGGAAGATTTACATCCAATGTTATTGTTATTGAGTACTTGCTAATCCCTTCTACCCCTATGTACACTCTGTATATTTCTGCTAATGTGTTCGGCTACTGCCTTGATTATGTAGGATGCATTCTAGGTGATGAAGTAGATGGTGTTCCTGGCATCCAACATATGGTCCCTGATTTTGGTCGGAAGACTGCTCTAAAACTTATTAAGAAGCATAGTACATTGGAGACTTTGTTAAATGCAGCTGCAGTAAGGACTGTGGGAAGGCCATATGCCCAGGAAGCCCTTACAAAGTATGCTGATTACCTTCGAAGGAACTATGAAGTTCTGGCCTTGAAAAGGTAATAGTGTTTCTTCTTTCTACAATTTCCTCATCATCTTTGTATAATGTGCTTCACTTTGCATGTTAGCTTTTACTCATTGAAAATGTTTCTGTGAATCCATCTATGCCTCCTTTATTGAAAATTTCTTTTTGTTTTTGGCCATGCCTTTATTCAAATCTTGAAGTATTATTTCTTGATCACAAGTTTTGACAGGGATGTAGATATCCAACTTCATGAGGATTGGTTAGTTGAGAGAGACATGCATAATGATACAACCGCTCTCTCTAACTTCTTCAAACATCTGGAACAGATGAGGGAATTCACCAATAATTATAGATCTCACTCTTCTAATGGATTGGACCCTAATAGGTAAGTGCTATAAAAAAGTGTTTGATACTATGATTCTATCAGTAAGAATTACAATTCCTAGTTTCTGGGTTGAGAAGTCTACTAATCTATTTGCTCAGTAGTTTACATTGTCCATTGCTAAAAAAATTGACTACTAACAAGAACTAGGACCCTTGATTATCCATATGCCATTCTTCTAAAGCATATGGACTATGACGATGCGGTGCTTACTTTTTGTTTCAAGCAAGAAAAATATGTATTAAACAATATGTTACAGGGACACAAGATCTTATTTTCTAGTTGTTGCTTAAGGGAGAAAGGAGGAGCGATGTAGTGGGAGGTGGGGATAAAGAAACCTCTATATGACCCTCTATCAGGGAAATTGGTTTGCTGGTAATGTAGTGATTGTGGTACTAGGATGGAGAGGGAATGATTCTTCTCTCTGCTGTACAAAAGTGGAGAAGTTAGGTGGAAAAACAAAATGAGATGCCAAACAGCTAAAATGATGTTTGTTTTCCTTCCAAGACAATGTAGATTAAGTAAGGTGTGAGAAAAAGGGTTTCTTGTGGTTCATGCCTTGGAAAGTGACAGAGCTTCCATGGAGGGTTTATTCAAACGGGTCTTAAAGAAATAGATGTGTATGAAAAATAACTTCTTTGTGGTGCTTTCTGCAAAAATCATGTGTTTAGATCAGTTTACTCGTGTGACAATTGACAACCTGCGGGCCATTCATTCAAGAAGCATTCAGCATTCACCCCATCACTCAAAAACATACTCAGTGTTTGAGAGATTTCCCTTTAAGACTTCGATTTTTTTTTTTTTTTTTGCTTTTTGGTACCTGCATTTGAACTCAGAATCTCCAAGTTTACCCTTCATAGGCTTAGCAGCAACAACAAAGCTTGATCCCATTAAGTGGGGTCGGCTACATGGATCAAACAGCGCCGATGCCCTTTATCATAAACCATATCCCTGGATAAATTATTAACATGAAGATGAAATCTACCGGCCTTAAACACTTTAATTTT
Source organism: Vachellia pachyceras (assembly GCA_025593235.1). Taxonomy (NCBI): domain Eukaryota; kingdom Viridiplantae; phylum Streptophyta; class Magnoliopsida; order Fabales; family Fabaceae; genus Vachellia; species Vachellia pachyceras. Next base: position 10,170 of record JANTPZ010085804.1, read on the forward strand.
GTCTTCATTATTTTGCATTTCAAAGTTCTTATGTTTGTTTTCTACAAATCTTTCCCTCTGCAATTAAACCTAACCTAGAGGAAACTGGTGGATTTGAACTGGAAGGTAAGGAAATAGGCTAAAGAAATATATTGGAGTTTCACAACATTTACTGCAATTTTACACCAGCTAAAAGTAAGAAATTAGGAATGATAGGATTTCCTTTTCTATTAGTGAAGTTTTCAAACATTTGATAACGAAATATATTGGAGTTTTACAACATACACTGCAATTTTACACCAACCAAAATTACGATCAGGAATGATAGGATTTCCTTTTCTATCGGTGACTTTTCAAACATTTGATAGCTTTGGTTCTTTTTTATGTGGTTTGCAAATACCCTCCTACTTTTTTATGCGTAATTGCTTTATATGCAAGATTTAATATGATGTAGAAAATGAAGATATGTTGATGTTGACTGCATGAGGAACATACTCATCAAAATTATGCAAGCGTTTCTTCTTGCTTCGCATCTTGCTGATCCATCTCTTGTGACTACACCGAGGAAGCTTGCGTTTGCTGTCTGATCCGCATTTATCAAATATTATCATGCAGGTATAGACTTTGCTTGCCACTACCGTAACTCTCAGCTAAATACCCTGCATATGATTTAGCATACTTAATAATAAAATCAAGCATTTTGGAGAATACCAACTAATGCTAATGAAGGCCAAGGCTGCCTCTAGCAGTTGGTTGTTTGAAGTTGAAGTTGTGATAAGCAGGCTGTGTGAATGTAAGATTCTATGGTCAGAATAAGACTACTACACAAAATACCGAAGCAGCCTCACATAGGATAGCCACAAGTAGTTGTTACTCCCTCTGGTAACTAATGTACTTGTACCAATAAAAATAGTTAAAAACATTAAATTTCTTATAAAATTCAAGTAATTTCTAATATTACCCTTATTAACCATACTAAACTCCAGCATCATATTAATTTTTACTTTTTCAATGCCCTTATTAAATATGGGAATATATGGGAAAAATATTAATTGCTTATTGAAACCATCAAAATGACAAATCATGTTATAAATAAAGACAAGAAATACCTTATAGAAGACATCTTATAAAAGGGACCATAAAAGGGCTCCGGAGGGAGTATTACACTTAATTGGCATGTGTCTCCATCAACAAGCTGAGTCTTAAGGGCAGGTTTGTCATGATTTGCGTAGGTCTTTATCTGATGCAATTCATTAGAATCATTAGTATCAGGTGCAGTTCATTATGAGTTTAAATTTTTATGTTGTTTTTCCATTCCATTCTCATCAACAATATAATGTGAAAGTCAACAATATGTTGATTCGATTGTTTTTTGTATTAGTCTCTTCATTAAAATAAATAGAAGGAAATGGTCCATCCATGGAGCTTGTCAAGGATCAAAATAATGTTTTTTCCGAGCAAAATAATGTTTTATTTTGTGTGCTCAACATCATATGATTAAGGCACTAAAAAATGTTCCACGAAATGTTATGGTTTTATTAAGAAGATACTAGGCCCGTTTGTGAACGCGGTAGAGAAGTACTTTTATATAAGCCGAGGTAAATATGTGGAGGAGATTATCTCGTTTTTCGAAAAAATATTGTTGAACGTGCGTTTGACTTTTGAAAACGTTGTTCCAAACAAGCCTAGTAAATACTTGAACTCAACGCCAATATTATGGTCTTATTCATTTGTCTGCTTTAGACAAGTCACAGTGTCTATTGTTAATTTACCTTGTTACTGGAATTGATTTCTTGTGCGGCTGTGAGAAGATGAGCATTAAAGCACATAGTACGTACTACGTGGCACTGCCTTATGGACCCAAACACCGTTCTCTAATTGAGAGTATTGAAAGCTATCTCTGAGTAATGCTTCAGTGTCTTTGAGATCAAGATTCAGTGACATGATGATTTATGTTCCTTGCACCTTGTTGTAACATGCAAGAGGAAGTTGTTGTAACATGGGTTAATTTTTTTTTTAAAAAAAAAAAAGAGGGGGGGGGGATAATGTTTGGTAACATAGTATAAGTGGATTTCCACGGATTTTACTTGTCATTTTCTTATCCCATGACGTCTTTGCTTTTGGTATGAATTCCTGCAGACAATTTGAGATATGTATGTAGATTTGTACCAATTCCATCAATTTTATCTGGGAGAATGAGTATTTATACATACCCAAAACAAAAAAAAAAAAGAAGTGAATTTGTTCCTTTGTCTTGCTTTAATCAATCAATATATGTAAAATAGAGTACATGACAGCAAATTGCCAGGGCATAAGCATCCATTATTATTTTTATCTTTATTATGAATGTCCTTTTAGTCTATCTTTGATTTGAAGACTCATGAGACAAGTGGTTCCTTCCTGTTACTTACCATGATCACCTTTTCCCAATGCATATCCTGTGAGGTCAGACGTGCAAATTATGCAGAGCCTAAAATAAGGCCAATTTATTCACATTTGTACTAAATGGTCTTATCTCATTCTCATCATTCTCTCTCAGGGTCAGTGACGCTTTACTTTGTCGTGTGACAAAAGCAAAAGCCAGCACTTGCCTCTTCTCTCATATCTCCTCATACTTGACTCGTTCTCAGTTAAGTGTCCTTATCATCTGATCTTTGAATTGGTCGTCTCATTTCTCACCTCTTGTTCCATATCACTCAGGAAGAGTCAGGACCTCACCACTTGACCTGTCAATTTATGGATTTTATCTTTTAGGAAATTACCGTGAGGTTTTAAAGAAGAAATGTAACTACCAAAAAGTTTGATTAACAGTTAGAAGGGATGGATCGGTTGCTATTTTCCTCTGATAAAATTTATCATTGTTTACTGTTTACTTGTTATTGGGTGTGTTTGGTATAGCGTTTGGGAGCCCATAAGTGCAGCCAACAGTGAAAAAAGCCCGATCCGATCACTGTGCAAATATCGCTCTGTTTGGCAGGGCTTCCACCGATAAGGAGCTTCTGTGAATAAGCGACTTCTCCTCACAAGCTCAAAACCTCAGCTTCTCACCTACCAGCGGCATTCGGTACGCTGACTACTAGCAATCAATGTTCTAACGGCTCTTTTCCTCTCCATGACTCCCGCTAACTCCGTCCCCTTCATCAATCGTTGAGCCAAAGTTCAGTTCAGTTGAAGGAGTGTTGAACTTCATC
>JANTPZ010085805.1:0-13641 GCA_025593235.1 Vachellia pachyceras
TTCTGAGCATGGCTAGCTACCTGAGTTGGTGTTCTTGTTACCACAACATTTCTTGAAATGCTTCTCCAATCTCCCTTGCCGTATTTCTCCAATCCTCTAAGGAATAGCCTGTTCGAGGAAACAAATAAGGACATCTAAGAACAGATAAAGGACAAGCAGAGAGGACATGACCATTTAATTTTCATTCCCAGCATATGCTCTTAATAGTTAAAGAAGCCAAAACAAGACAATGGCCATGATGAAGACAAACCCAAATCAGTCAATGACCATGTTGAATACAACAAAGCCCAATCATATTATAACTAAAACTTCAACATAGTAAAGGCATCAATCTAGTGTGATTGATTGGTCTGGCCTCTAGCTCAAGTGAGTTTCCTTATGTAAGGTAAGGGTATTGTGTAATCCAGACACTCAATATCGAAGGTCAACCAATAAAAATAAAAATATAAAATAACAGGTGAAAAGAACGTATAATGGATGGAGCAAAATATGAGCCACATTCTTGTGATGAAAAGTAAGTTATAGAATTGTAATGTATACCCATTCTTGGTCAAAAAACACTAAACAACAGAGATGTTTCGGTGAGCAGTTGTGTGTGTGAGACATATTTTGGAAGAAATTTTTTTCAAAGAAACCTCACAATTCCTGAAACAACATATGGATTTGTACCATTAAAGGGCTGCCTATGTTGATTAGAAATATAAATTCTGATGGAGAACCTGGGGCTCTGGAAAAGAAGGTTGGAGAACTGAATTTGAAAGTTCAACATTAGAATTAGAGGATTTGAACGATATGACAAGGGACATGAATTCTTGAATTGAACAGCTTTACTAGTTCGGAAAACTTCAGAATAGCTCCAAGAATAAGACTAACAAAAATAATACAAGAGTTTTCGTCTAATTCCTTGAGAACAAAAACTAGGATTTTCCGAATCAGTTGCCAACCTGGACAAGTTCCTTCTTATCTACGGACTGTTATTTTCTTGGAAATTATACAGGTTTATAACAAGAATCCCTAGATTCAAGCACAGTCAGCAAAAATAGGGAAAAAAGAACAAAACAAAATCCAATTGGATTGAATTGTTGAATTTTCAAGCCATATACCTATGTTCTTCCTCAGTCCAAGGCGTACCCTTCTTTCTGTCAGTGTCAGTATTCTTAGGCGGCTTCGAGTTGAACGAAATTTGATTAGCGGGGTTCCAATCGGAGGAGGAGGGCTCAGCATCGGGGGGAAAGTCAGGGAAGGCGGGAATCGGGACCCGACCGGCATCAATCTCGGCGACGTCATGTAAGAGATCGTGATAACGCTGCCAGACCAAATCGACGGTGGCGCCAGGGACGGCGTCGGCAATCTTCTCCCAGCGGTTGGGGCAACCATCAGGAAAAAGGACTATGGCCTGCTCGAGGAGCTTGTCCTCATGGCGAGTCCACTGTGTCATCGTCATCCACTGGATTTGACTCGTCCAGGTACGGAACAGAGAAATTCAAAATCGATAGAAGGGGGTGGGGGTAGAGGGGAATGAGATAGTAGTTTTCAGTTTCTTCTGTAACCAGGAAAACTCGCTGTTCTAGGAGATTTCAAATGCTGAACGAAAAGAAAAGGTTTGTTAGGGAGAATGCAAAACCCTGCTCCTTACTTCTTATATATAGAATAATTAGGGGAGGAGAAATGAATTATTATTTTTTTGTAAATATTAAATTGTGTTGGTTGAGAAGAATTTGGAGAATCAGCCCTGGTGTAGGTGGGACCAGCTCAGATTGCCAATATCAACACGTTTTTCCTTATCTTAGAGATTTTTTATTTAAAGAAAAAACGTTTGTCGATTTGGTTAAAGTTAGACACTCCAAATTGAAGATTTGGAGTTGGAATCCAATATCCCAGCCGACGAACCGGTTCATTCATAGCTTCAACCTTAATAAAAAGGGTTTGAGATACATGATTCTTGGTCCAAAAGTGTATGCACTCAAGCTACTTGCGAAGAGAATGATTCAACAGCTGAAAAGTCTCGTATTGAAATGAGTAGAAAGTGTAAATATTGTGATGAGCCTTCAAAATTCTTTGTGCGCAAAAAAGTCAGATCTTATCCCAAAGTTACTTATGCTTGTGATGCCTTGGTTCTCTCATGGGAATGAAAGTAGCAAGAAGGAAGCTTTTGATGGCCTCAGAGAATAGAGGGAAAAAAAAACAATTGGTGCAGCAGGGTATTGATGTTCTTGTTTTTTTTTTTTTATCAAAAGTATTGATGTTCTTATTGAGTTTAAGGCTTATTGTACATCTCATATTCTAGGTTCTAGTGGGTTATCATATGAGAAAACCCACCGGAAGTATCAATGAAACAGAAGAATGGTCACTATGCTGTGGTGACTCCAAAATGACTGAAAAATCACTCATAATATCTATTTTTTTCTGTTTGCATTGCAGGTTATGAAGTCTAAATCCCATCATGATAATGCGATAATATAGGCTTTGGTTCTGTTTCACAGTGTTTGATGCAATCTCTCAGCCTTTTTCACATAGCTTTTTGCCTATGGTTTGTGTTTCTAGAGGTTTTTTCCAATGCCCTGCGGGGATACCCGCATCCAGACCTTAATGGTCAATAGCGATGTTAATAGATAGCCTTTGCTCCACACTGTTTCTAGTGTAAAAGATGCTTATGGGTCATCCTTTGTTTCTTGGATGTCATGCATGGTGGCAATGTCATGGCTTGTATGTGTTGTTAATGATCTTTTCCATATTTTGACTACATAGTTTAATTTTGTCAAGGTCAATAGCTCACTATGCATCTGGTGCTGCTATTTTAGTCTTGATTTATTTGTTGTTTCTGGTTGTTAGGATGTTATCAATGTTTTCCTAACATTTGACAAATATGATTCTTACTATTTACATGATCATTTAAAAGCCCAATACTTTTTACTATCTTTTTAATAATATTGTCTTCTTATAAAAAAAATAGTTTAAATCTTATTTTTTTAAATGAAATTTTTTTAAATAAAAGATCGTCTTTTAAAAAATGATAGTTAGGTGATTATATTTATTTTAAATCTTGTACCTATTATAATAATTATTTTCTATAAAATAAAAATAAAATCTTGATCATCACATAAGATTTGGAAGGTTCATATCTTATGAAACATTGGGTGTTTGTTAATTTTGCTTTTTATCTATACAAATTTAAACATACAAAATGAGCTGTTCAGAGAATTAATTTTCCATTGGTACTCTATCTAAATTATGGAAAGGATATCAAATGGGAGTTCAGTCTGATAAAAAGGGGTTAATCTCTCATAATATGATAAATAAAGTTTCAAGTTCCATCAAAATATGTGCTTACTAGTGCCTCAGGCATATTGAGGAAAAACCAATGCCTTAGTGAAAAAATTATGCGAAAAATATAATATCCTTAAAATTATGTTGCTTTCAACTGTATATGAATAAATATAAAGTTGAATTTAGGCAGCATTTGGGTAAAATTCTCTAAATATTGAGAGGGTGACTTCCTAATGGGTTAGTTTTCAAGAATATCAAATCTTGATTTAATTGTGTGATGTGTGAGTAAAAAGGAGTTAATGACGTGTTAATGAGATGGAGCGAATCATCAATCATTGGTAATCAAAATCAATAATTGAATAGTCAATTTATTCAATCCCCGTCCTTCTCTTAATTGATTCACCAATTTGAATATGGCTTTGCCAGCGTAGTGTGTGTTAAAATGTTGAATCAAACTAGAATTGAAAATTAGGGTTAACCCTTCACTAGCTCAAATCTAAACAGGTCAATCCATTTAGGTTCGGGTATCTAGTCTATACATAATTTTGACCTACATATATTCATCAACAAGAATAATTATTTTCAAATAAAATTGTAAAGTATCAGCATAACCAATCCTATAATTTTAGATTTTAAATAAAACAAGTAGAAAAATGAATCTACTAGTATTAGACTTATAATAAAAAATCCAATAAAACTTTAAATTGAACATTTTGAGATTGTCAAACAGTTGAAAAAGAAAAAGGAATACATAAGAAAGTACCATGTTGGAGTCATAATTTAATAAATGAATTGAATAAAATGTATAACTACAAAGTGTTTATGTTAAGATAAAATCCTTAAGCAAAGATAAATGTCTCAAAATTGCATATTTGAAAAGGGAAACTATCAAAATTTGATATTTAAAATAGATGTTGTAATATATTTTCACACTAATCGATAATGTATAGTCTTCATTTTAAAAATCAATAAAACAAAAATATATTCAACATGAATGTAAACTTACTAAAACATTTTTTTCAAATCAAATTTCAAACAAAAGGATAGTAGATCTTAAAATCGCAATTATTGAACAAATCAAATAGAGGGAAAATCCACAAAATAGTAATATTGTGATTTTATTATATTAAGGATAAACAATTAAGAAATATGTTTTAGATGGCGTCCCCCATGCTTGAGGCCAGTTTAACCTTTTTCCTTTTTTAAAAAGATGCAATATCAATTTTAACACCATAATTTTCTTACTTGAAAATATAGAACATATGATATAATTATCTAAAAAACTACATCGACAATAATAAGTGGTAAAATCTAAAGGAGGTTGAAGTTTTTAGAATCTGTCACTTATATATCCAGTTACCTGTAACATCTTATGGCCTGTTTATGTTTTGTAAAATTAATTTTGATGATCTGATGCGCACTCTTCTACCTCCACATGCAATTGTCCCACTGCTCCTAACTTGTTAGATAGAACTAACATGCCTAATAATAATATCTCACACATCCTTATCTTACTCATTCGTGCCCTTTATTAAACACTAATCTTCGTACATCTCCCAACAAAAAATTGTCGGATTCATTTAAGTTTTGGTGATGAAATGTAAATTCATCTAAGTAAATTCATGGCAAAAATGTAAATTCCAGGTGTGGACCCAAATCCTATACTCATAAGAACTAATTTTTACCAATGAATAGCTTTTAAAATAAAAGTTTTAAAAGCAAAAACCATAAATTTGATACCTAAACTCACGAGTTTAAAGACAGATTAACATGTTTTTTATAAATTAGAAACATAAAAACTATAAATTTAGAGTGTCCACTAATGGGTTTGACAATAATATAATATTTAACTTATCATATTCAACCCATCGGTTAACATTGCGAGAGTCATAAACAACACTAATATAGTATGTGTTTGGGAATTCAGTCGGAAGAAAAGAATTCCATTAAGATAAATGAGTTTACGGATCTCTATATGGTTTTGCAAATGTTAAGATGTCTTTTATGGATTTTGTAATAGTTTTTACTGATTTTGAGATGGTTTTGTCTCTGCTTGTATATAACGTTGGGGAACAAAGTTTCTAAACAAGCATAGTGCATGTTTAGCTCATCATTTACAAAATTCAAACGCACGTTCAACAGTATTTTTCTATAAAATGAGATAATCTTTTTCATATATTTACTTCAACTTACTTAAAAATACTTTTTTACCATGTTACCAGATCCATGAACAATAAACGATCTTATCCAACTCGGTTCAACCATGATGCATGAAAAGTGATGGAAGCAACGTTAAAGTGTCTTTTTAAAACCGACATCTAATTATATTAATTAATTATTTCGATACGGTGGTTTGATTCCCTTTTGCAGAATCAAACGACTCCACTCTCAAAATGATTAATCTTTTGTTCACTTTCGGTTCAAAAACCCAAAAAACAAAAGAATCTTTGACTCAATTTGGAAAAAAAAAAAGGCAAAGGGGGTTTCAAAGACCTATAAATTCTATAGAAGATTTCAATGTTTTTTTTTGTGCCATGGATTTCCTCAATCTTAAACACTCACAAAATATTTACAAAATACTTGTTATAAAAATTATCTTGTAAGCAGCAAAATTCTTTCATAAATATTTACAAATTATCTTCTAACAAAATGTGAGGACGTGGAATCAAACCAAACATTTTTTAATTAAATTATTATAAGATCAAAGTAAAAAATGTTTGAATTAATTTATTTTAACTAATTTTATTTAATTCAATATAAATATGTCACAGAAGTTTTATCTCGTCTTACGTAAAAATGTTTTTTATTCCCAAACAGTCACGATGACTTTGTACAATGTTTACTGTTTAAATGGATAAGATTATGGGAAAAAATAATTAGAGTATATTCCATTTGCTTTTTGTAACGATTGGCTCAAGGATCTGCTTTACTTTTTTTTATTTTAAATTAACCCTTGTAATTGCTGCATCAAATCTTTGCAGAATATTTATTCCTCTTTTTTTTTAATTATTATTACTCCATCCGGGACTCTGGTATTAAATATAAAAATTAAATTTTAATGTAATTTATACTATTCACAATATATTACATTTAGAAAAGGAGGAACTCATATTTATCCTCTAAGAGCTTAGATTATGAGTTTATGTGCATGAGTAGTGAGTCAAATATTATTCTAACCGGAGAGCCTAATATAATTTGAAAGATTATTTTGACATTAAAAATGGTTAAAAACTAATTTAATACTAGGAGATTTACTGTTGAGTCCCAAATAAGGGACTTATTTATCAAATGGTCCCAAATTTTAAAATATTTAAAAAATGGTCCCATTAACAACACAAGGTGTTGTCAATACAGCACATGGTGTTGTCAGGGGTTGTCAAGTGACAACAACATATGCTGCATTGACAACACCTCTGTCAATGAGACCATTTTTTAAATATTTTAAAATTTGGGACCATTTGATAAATATCTTCACTACGTGGGATTCCCAGTAAATCTCCCTTTAATATTTTAAAGAAGACGGATAGCACAATTCCTTTTTTTTTAGGGGGCATGAATAAAAAAAAATTATAAGAGTAACTCAGATAAAGAATAACAAAAGCATAAATAAAAAAATTGCTGAAAACACAGAATTGCAAAATTTATTTTTCTAATCGTATCTAAAAAATCGTAGTCTGTAAATATTTTCCGCCTTCCACTTAGTTGCCGATATATCATTGTACACAGTTAAAAAAGTCACACCAATAAAAAGATAAGTCTTACATGGATCATTAAACAATGAATTTACTATGGGGATTTTTAACAATTTTTCCAAGAATTGAGTTAGTGATTTTGATATTTAAAATATCAAATATTACCCAAATCATTAATATAAAATCTAGTTGTCCATTTTTAAGGCCATTAAATAAATTAATTAATTATAACATATATATTATTTTTTTAAAATAATATATATTTAAAAAATAATAAACATAAATTATTTAAAGTAATCTATTCAACATTTATAACTCTTCAAATTAATCACTTGAATCTCCTACTTTCAGAATAAGACAGGAGATTTTTGATCAAAAAAAAAAGAATAAGACAGGAGATGAAATGGAATTTAAATATAAAATTGTTACTTTGCTAGTTAAGCATGAATTAACAGTACATGCTTATATAAATGTACGATCAGTTTGTCTGTTAGTAGTACGGTACGGGGTTGACCATTGAATGATAAATGACCACATGCGTTGAATAATATTTCAACCATAATCAGGACCCTTTTTAAAAAAAAAACTTTGGGGAGAAAATATTTGTGCATCTACATACGTTCAACTAATAAACTAAAAAAAAATACATTGTCAAAAGATAACACCCCATATTATCATTAACACCAGAGTTAATGATTTTTTGAGAGATTAAAGAATTAAATAAATTAATAATATATTTTTTAAAATATTTGGATATATCATTAGGTTATCAATCAATTTATATATTAGGAAAATCAATTTAAAGAGAAATGATAAATATCAGTTTATTTAGTTTCCTTGATATTTAAATAAATCAATTTCTTTTTATATTAAATCAATGGATGCAGCAGTAAGTGAGAAAAAATCAACAAGGAACAGTGAACCATCCATATTTTATTTGAAACTATACAGTGTGACTCTTATCATTTAAATTAGCTTAGAAATCTTGGTCTGTTGACGACATATTTTTTTTTAAAACAATTGATTATGCTTATATTATTTTATCAACATTTAGACAGGTTTATAAATTTATATTTTTTCTGCTCATCAATCGTTCAAACGAATTTTTGTGATGTATTTGATTTATTCGTTCAAACGAATTTTCTGGGTCAAAAATTCTTTAATACGAAGAAGATGACAAGCTTATTTTTTATGTTGCATTTGAAAATTCAATAGTTAAGTGCTAACGTAAGTTTAATGGCGACCTAATATTATTTTGGAAGCTCTCTTATTATTTTTATGTTTAATATATTATAAGCATGTACGACCTCACATACATCAATTTTTTAAAATGATCTATATGTAATGCCAAATAAGTTCATAGCACGTCTCTTTCAGCCTGTTATTGAATTACAATGACAGGAAGAATTAAAATTTTAATATATTCTATAAAATATAAAAAATTATATGTAGTATATTAGTTGTAAGTCATAAGGGAGGTGATTATTTCTCGTATAATAGCTAAGTTAACTTCCCTGCTGTGCTCATATGTTACAGTTTACACTTCATCTCATTGTAGTAATGACTTGGAACTTAAAATAGATAAAAAAAATATAATTAATTATAACAAATGGGATATGGTGTTCATAAAGTACTCATCGTAATATTATGTTATATATTAATTTATAAGTTAGTTCTATATCATGGTCATACTCTGCTGCGCTCGTATGTTGTAGTTTACTCTTCATCTCATTGTAGTAATGACTTGGAATAAATTGTTTTCTCATGGAAGCCTTCAACTGTTCCCAAGTTCGAATTGGGTTTTTCCAAGAGTTCTCCTTCTAATCTGTAATAAATCCCATCAAATACTAGTATAATTAGTAAATTCAAGTGCAGCTAGTTTAACTTTCTCTCCTTGAGATAATCATGGAGTTTGAAAACCTGCTCCACCATTTGTTCCCACTCATGGTATTCATCTAGGTTAGGCTTTCCTAAGAAAGAATGAATATTTATTTTGACTCCCAAATCATCTTATCTATTAGAGTCATAGGTGGACCCAGTACTTTGATTGGATGCAGCCGCACTCCCTGACTTCCAGAAAATTAGGAATATATTAGTAATATGTAATTTATTTTTCACCCACTCATTTACTAAGTTTGAACACACTCAATTTTTGCTCAAATTTTTCTTAAGACATGTAAGAATAAATATCATTTATCTTGAACCGAACCCACTTATCTTGAACCTCCTAAACTAGGGTCACTACTACAGAATATAGTTTTTACTACTGAAATTCGCGCATTTTTTGAAAAATGGGAGTAAAAAGTGAAGGCGATCTACTTTTACCGCCCTATATGTTAAATAGGGCGCCAAAAATTACATTTTGGCACCCCACCTTAAGATAGTATGTGTAAAGTGTGACTTTTGGCGCCCTATATGTTAAATAGGGCGCCAAAAGTCACACATTTGGCGCCCTAAATCCATATAGGGTGCTAAAAACCCTTCTAAATGACAAGACATGCATTGATAGCGTGTAGACCACCACTTCTCTATGTATAGAGCAGATCGGCCACACCTCCCCTTCTCGGCTTCTCTCTTCTCCCTTCTCCCGTGCACTCCTACAATCTCACTCAAGCGTTGCTATGCCCAACCTCATCCAAGCGTCCAGATTCTTCCAAGCATCATCGTCTTGCCAAGAAAGCTCAAGCGTCGTCGTCTCGTCAGCTGTCTTCTTCTTATCTAGTTCCGAATTGGTTTGCAGGTTAGATTCTTTCCCATTTCACCATTTCGTTGTACATGCATGTCTCTTGTTTTAATCTTACTTGCATGTCTTCTTATTTTCATTAAAATTGCAAAGAATTTTTTTAAAAAAAATATATACCTATGAGGCCCTATATAGCTATATAGGGCACCGTATGGACACTCTATAGCGCCCTATATTGATATATAGGGCGTTGTAGGGTGACCCTACAGCGCCCTATATTTGTATATAGGGTACCGTAGGTCTATCCTATGGCGCCTTTCACCATATAGGGCGTTGTAGACCCTAACTTTCTACTCCCCTCACATTTGTACCCCTCGAAAAAGAGCGCCAATTGGGTTTAAAATATTCCGTAAAAATTACCTTTTGTAATAGCAGGTCCTGGGTCTGCCACTTACTAATGTCTGTCCTTTCTTAACCTTCATTTGTACGCCTTATCTTCATATTTCAAACATGCAGAATTAATTAGATGATATCATTTGTTCATCATGATCTTCAAATTAAGTTTTTGAAATTCTTCTCAATAGCATCCATGAATGAATAAGAAAACATTCGCTGAGAGTGACTAGTCAATAGCATTTAAAACAGTCTCACTAGCATTTTTTTGCTAAGTATCCAGTATCTGCAGTATTCCATAAATTAGGAACACATAAACCAAATAAAAGAAAGTTAATATAATAGTATCTTTTCGTTATTTGAAGCATTGCAGTCAATAATAAGGATGAATTAGGTAAATGCGTGGAAAGAGAAACCATCACTGAGCTATCTCTCCTACGTAATAATTTTGTATTAACGTTAATCACGCTTAAGTGTATAGATTAAGTTTTGAAGTTAAATAAAATTTATGCTTCATGATTTACATCTTTCCCTTGCTCTTTTTTTAGCATATATTATCTCTTAAGAGTTATTTAATTTTTTTGAAAAGATTAAAGAAGTACAATAATTTACTTTAAAATATTTTATTTATCATTTTTCTTTAAATTAAATTGCTTTAAACATATGCATAATCTAATTATATACATAAATAAATACTTTTTAATTTATATAAAAAAATTCAATTGACTTTTATATTAAAAATTGGAGGTGGTATTTTTCATTTAATAACTCAAACTTTTTTTTTGCAAGCTTTAATAGCTCACTTGAAATCTTATTTACTAAGCTATACCTCATTTGTATAAGCATTACAAAATCCCATCAACATAAACCGAAATAAAATTTATCTCATATATTTATTTCGTAAATTATATTAAAAAAGTAGTTTTTACTGTTAATTGAAAAAAATAAGTAATCAACATAGTTGGCCCTTTTTTTTTTGCCCAAAGTTGCATTGGCACCTTTGCTGGTATACCCTGTCCACCATTGATTACAACTATGGGAAATATCACGTTAGAACAAGGAGTCCCTCTAATTTTAAATATAAAATCTATTTATTTAATTTAATCATATTAAATGTATTATGACAGAATCTCATCATATATGACAGAAGCATCATAATTTTCAATAGTCTTCAAATGACTGTGAAAAATAAGTAAAATATGAAAAGGGAAAAATAAAATTATTTTTTGATAGCGAATATTTAAAAGTTCTTTTTATTTTTTAGGGGGGAAAGCATATCGGCCATCAGAAATAAATGTTGAAACAACGTGTCGACGTGGAGTTTGAAATATAACCCTCTTGACTCACCAAATATTCGTTGTATAATACCACCTTCCATTTTATTCATAACTAACATTATTTTTCATGAGCTTAGATCAATATATATGCAGTAATTTTGCAAAAAAAAAAAATTAATATATTGTTTCTTTTTTAACTTCAATTCATTTTTGTATCTCTAATCTTTTTTCTTTAACTCTCTCTTATATTTTCTTTATTCATTTTCTTACATTTATCATTTTCATAAATAAGGGTATATCTGAAAAAATATATATCTTATATATATATTATTTTTAATTAATTTTAACTATCCGTTTGTTTCACATGATTTAAGTGATTTTTGTTTATAAAAAGGGAAGGAAAGAGTAATTAAAAAAAGAGGAAAAATTGGATGAGGAGGAGAAGAAGAGAGAAGGATAGGAAAAGGCCAACACGGAAGAATACGTAGGCAGGAGACGTGTTTGGTGCCGACCTGGGAAGAACAAAGTACAAAGCGACAAAAAAAAAAGAAGAAGAAGAAGCCAACGTGGCATCACTCAGATGTCGCCACGTATCTTGTTTTGGATAAGCTTCACTTCACTTCCCACCCACCTCCTCACTTTTATCTGCCTTCTTCCCTCTTCTCTTTTCGTCATCGTCAATATTTATGTATACATAAATTTTAATAATGGCAAAATTTTATCAAGGGTTAAAGTTGGTAGTTTCTAGCAACCAAATATTTCATCAATAATATATTAAATGATATAAAAATTAGCGATGGACTATATTTATTAATTAACGGAAGAACCGAGCGAGATATAGGGTTTATTTGAAACAATATTTCTAAAAGTTAAACGTACGTTTAACAATGTTTTTTAATAAAATAAGTTAATATTCTCCATATATTTACATCGACTTTCGTAAAAGTATTTCTTTATCGTATTTTCAAACGGGCCTATAATAAAGTTGCCAACCTTGGAAACGAGCAAGTACGTGTTTCTTAAGAAAATATTAGTTTTCACTTTTCAATTTCAATTCAACTCAGAATCAATCTTATAAAAATATTACAACTAAATTTATTCTTACAATCATAATCATAAATCAATTTTATTCAAATTTATTCCCCATAGTTGGTCGATCCAAACACATTTATTTGTATTTAATTCAAAACATTTGCTCGCGGATCATTAAAATTTCAATTTTTAAAAAAAAACATTTTGAAATATTAGTATATTAAAATTCATGGCACGTGCTAATATCAGTTTCTTATTCTCATTGTTATATTTATTAATTAAAACACAAATCTGATAAAGAGAATTAATTAAAACATAACGAGTGTATGATACTTCAAAGAAAAAAATAAACAATACAACAAACCTATATATTTTTTTTTCACATTTTATTATAAACGGACATTCTTGCTGTATCTTGACTCATTAACTTTCGTGTCTGCTCTGGTGAACGACAGAACTAACTACCAAAAAAAAAATAGAGGTCCATACAAAAATAATTAAAATTATAATATTTTCAGTCTTTAATATTTATATTTATTATTTTTCTATAAATTAATTTGTATGACTCATAAATTGATATATAAAGTAATTATACACATAAATAAATACTTTTAAGTAATGTATTTAACTTCCTTAATTTTTCTAATAAAATTCAACCGATTTTGATATTAATGACCACGGATAGTTGAGAACCATTATCATAGTCACGTACAGAAAGAACTTGTTATGCATGTTTGGTGATCATATTAGAAATCACATTTACGTAAGTCAATACAAAACTTCTCTCACATATTTATCTTGATTTATGTGAAATCATTCTCTCGTAGATTCCCAAACATGAATAATTTTCTTGTCCATTCTAATTTTTAAAGGCACTCCAAAATATGAAATAAACCCTTCGTTTCAAATTTTTTGTCAACCTCTAATAAAATTGACGTATTACTAACTTTTCATTTCCTAGACTCGATTGTACCAACTTTATCTGTATATTTTTTAAAATATTTAACATGGTCGATAATTTTATTGGAAAAAAAAGGTAGGCGGAAACACTTAAGCTTCAAGTTGATGATAAGATCATTAGAGGGGCTTTATGCCTTTTTAAGGATGAAAGGTTGGGGAATTGACTAATTGAGATTAGCAATATTAGGCAATTAATCAAATAGATTTGGCTGAATCCACCCATTTCCAATAATTAATTCATCAATGACCATTGGTTTGAATTGTAAGGGAAGTGTTCCATGTGGCTATTGGTTCAAAGGTATTTTTGTTTTGCCATCTTAAGAAGTATGAGACACAG